>ML437818.1:65000-197681 GCA_005239525.1 Nicotiana knightiana
ATACTCTATCACATGACTTCCTGATTTCTTTCCTTACGACTAATGGCTTTCGGGGAAAAAATATTTTTATTTATTTTGAAGAGTTATATGTTTATATTTATTATTGCGGCATAACTAATTCATGTATTTTTATGATGATTAACTGGTCAATTGATGTTATTATTTTTATGGGATATGATCAGATTGACTTTTTTTTAGAATATTTTCGTTTATCTCTTTTTACTATTTCTAATTCATTTATTTTCTTTGATAGTTTTTACTATGTCGAATTTGTCAAAGCTTGAGTTTGTGGCACTTGACATTTCTTGAAAGAATTATGTATTATGGGTTCTCGATGCTGAGATTCACTTAGTTGCTAAAAGCCTTGGTGACACCATTACTCAGGGTAATGAGGCATCAAACAGGACAAAGCGAATGCCATGATTTTCCTTTGTCATCATTTGGATGAAAGTTTAAAGGTCTTATATTTAACAGTGAAAGATCCACTTGAATTGTGGACTGACTTGAAGGAAAAGTATGATCACTTTAAGGCTACGGTTTTGCCAAGGGCTCGATATAAGTGGATGTACTTATGGTTTCAAGATTTTAAGACCGTAAGTGAGTATAACTCTGCTGTATTTTGAATAAATTCCCAATTGAAATTATGTGGGGATGTTATGAATGATGAGGATTTGTTGAAAAAGACTCTTACGACTTTTCATGCCTCAAATATGGTATTACAACATCAATACCGTGAAAGGAATTTTAAAAAGTATTCTGAATTGATCTCATGCCTTCTGGTGGATAAGAATTAATACCCTTTTACTGAAAATTCATGAAGCCCGTCCCACAGGGTCAACTCCCCTTCTTGAAGCGAATATGGCAGCTAGACGTGATAAGTCTAGAAAAGGACAGAATAATAATCATGGCCATATGAATGTACGTGGGCATGAAAATGGTAAGAGATGATATAATAGTCGTCTTCGTGGTGGTCATGACAAACGAGAGAACAATATAGGTTCTCAAAACAATCCTTCAAGAGGCAAAAGCAGTAACTTCCACCGTTGTGGCATGAAAGATCATTGAAAAATTGAATGTCGTGCACCTGAGCACTTTTTCAGGATTTATCAAAACTCCATCAAAATAAAGACAAATAATGTTGCTAATACCCCAGTGGAGTTTCACTTGACCTTTAAAAATGATTTTAAGGAAGGACCTTCAAACAAAAATGGTGACAATGTCGAGGCAAATCTTGCTTTAAATGAGGATGATTTTGAAGGCCTCGATGATCTTACTCATTTGGAAGTTGAAGACTTCTTTGGAGATCAAACTAAAGTTTGATCATTTTACTGGGGAATGCAATTATTTTGTTATTTTTATTTTCAGTATTTTTTGTCTCGTTCTAAAGTTGTTTTTATATTCAAGTAGTACTTAAGTTGTCTTATGTTGTCGTTTACTTTTATTTTCTTTATGAAGAAAATAAAATTCCGCAGTCTTCAATTGGATCCAAGATGAGTAATGAAGATGTATGTCTTTTGGATAATGCTATAACTCACAATATTAAGAGAAAAGAAACTTTTCTCTTATTTGGTTATGAAAAAGGCATATGTTAATACAGTATCTGGTAGTACAAAGTTAATTGAGGGCTATGGAAGAACGACCTTATTACTACCTGGAGGAATGATATTAACTATTAATAATGCATTGTATTGTAGTAAGTCTCAAAGAAATTTGTTGGGTTTCAAAGTTATTCGCCAAAATGGCTATCATGTTGAGACCTCTAACGAAGGAAGGTTGAATACTTTTATATTACTACAATAAAAGTGGAAAAAACATATGTGCACGAAAAATTACCTGCATTCTTCTGGATTGTACCACACAAACATTGGTGTGGTTGAATCATATGTCATAGTAAACAAAAGGTTTACTACTTCTAATGATTTTATCATTTGGCATGACCGGTTAGGCCATCCCGATTCTAACATGATGCGCAGAATAATTAAGAATTCAAATAGGCACACATTCAATAACAAGAAGATTCTTCAATTTAAAGAATTCTCTAGTGCTACTTGTTCTCAAGGAAAATTAGTTATTAAACCATCAACAGCTAAAGTTGGGATTGAATCCCCTGCATTTCTGAAACGTATACATGGTGATATATGTGGGCATATACACCCTCCCTGTGGACCATTCAAGTATTTTATGGTCTTGATAGACGCATCTACAAGATGGTCACATATTTGCTTATTGTCAACTCGTAATATGACATTTGCGAGATTATTGACCCAAATAATAAGGTTAAGAATATAATTTCCAGATTATGCAATTAAGACAATTCATCTTGATAATGCTGGTGAATTTACATCTCAGGCCTTTACTGATTATTGTAGGGCCACTGGAATAAAAGTTGAGCATCCGGTTGCTCATGTTCATACTCAAAATGGTAGTAGAATCATTGATTAAATACCTCCAATTAATAGCTAGACCATTGCTAATGAGGACAAAGTTTCCCCTTTAAGTGTGGGGACAGGCTATTTTGCATGCAACAACACCTGTGCGCATAAGGCCAACCAGTTATCGTGAAGTCTCCCCATTACAGTTGGCTTTTGGTCAGGAGCCAAATATTTCTCATCTAAAAATTTTTGGATGTGCCGTATATGTTCCAATTGCTCCAATACAACGCACAAAGATGGGTCCCCAAAGAAGGTTGGGAGTATATGTTGGTTATGAATCTCCTTCTATTATTAAATATCTGGAGCCTATGACATGAGATTTGTTTATAGCCAGATTTTCTGATTGTCATTATAATGAATCAGTTTTTCAAATATTAGGGGGAGAAAATAAAAAGCTGGAAAAAGAGATGGAACATATTATATCTATCTCATTTGGATCCTGGTACAAATCAATGTGAACAAGAAGTTCAAAGATCATTTATATGCAAAATATTACAAATCAATTGCCAGATGCATTTACTAACCTTTCACGGGTTACTAAATCGCATATTCCAGCTGTAAATGCTCCAATTCGAGTTGATGTCCCAGCTGGACAATATGATAATGCATATGAGTCTAGGCCACGCCTTAAATGTGGTAGACCAATCGGTTCCAAGGATAAAAGTCCCCAAAAAAGGAAAGGAGCAAATGATCAAATTGATCATAACATGGAGGCAATTGCTCAAGAGGAGCATAAAGACATAGTAATTGATAAGACTTCACAGGAGGTTCTATTACCTAGAAATGATGAAAATGAAGAAATCTCAATAAGTTATGTCTCTACGGGAAAAAGGTGGCACCGAAATGACGTTGTTGTAAACAGTTTTGCATATAATGTTGTAGTTGAAATAATATATCAAGATGAGGATCTTGAGCCAAAATATATTGATGAATGTAGACAGAGAAATGATTGGCCAAAATGGAATAACGCAATTCAAGAAAAATTGGCTTCACTCGAAAAATGTGACATTTCCGGACCAATAGTCCGAATGCCTGAAGATGTTAAGCCAGTGGGGTACTGGGGTACAAATGGGTTTTGCCCTTGTGCCTTTATTAAGAGGTCTGGATCTGAATTTTTCATCATAGCTATGTATGTTGATGACTTGAATATCATTGGAACTTCTAAAGAGCTTCCAAAGGTTGTAGAGTGTTTGAAGAAAGAATTTGAAATGAAAGATCTTGGTAAGACAAAAAAATTTCTTGGCCTACAAATTGAGCATGTAAAAAATAGAATTTTTGTCCATCAATCAACATACACTAAAAAGGGTTTTAAGCTATTTTACATGGATAATGCACATCCATTGAGTACCCCCAATGGTTGTGAGATCACTTGACATAAATAATGATCCATTTCGGCCTCAAGAAAATGATGAAGAGCTCGTTGGTGATGAAACCCCATATCTTAGTGCAATTGGGGCACTGATGTATCTTTCCAACAATACCCGACCTAATATTGCTTTTTCAGTAAGCTTATTAGCAAGATTCAGCTCATCCCCAACAAGAAGACATTGGAATGGTGTTAAACATATATTTAGGTATCTTCCGGGAACTATAGATATGAGATTGTTTTATTATAACGAGTTCAAGTCAGAAATGATTGGCTATGCCGATGCAGGTTATTTGTCTGATCCACATAAAGCCCGATCTCAAAAAGGCTATTTGTTTATATATGGAGGCACAACTATATCATGATATTCAATGAAACAAACAATAGCTGCCACATCTTCAAATCATGCTGAGATAATATCCATTCATGAAGCTAGTCGGGAATGTGTTTGGTTGAGATCAATGACTCAACATATTCAGGAAATATGTGGTTTTCTTATGAAAAAGGATAATCCAACTATACTATATGAAGACAATGTTGCTTGCATCGCTTAACTGAAAGGAGGATACATCAAAGAAGACAGAACAAAACACATTTCACCAAAGTTCTTTTTCACGCATGATCTTCAACAAAATGGTGAAATTAATGTTCAACAGATTCGTTCATGTGAAAATTTGGCTGATCTGTTCACTAAGGCATTACCAACGTCAACATTTGAGAAGTTGAGACAGAAGATTGGAATACGGAGTCTTCGAGAAATAAAGTGATGTCTTCATGAAGGGGAGTAAGATACGTGATGTACTCTTTTTCCATTAGCCAAGGTTTTGTCTGACTGGGTTTTCCTGGTAAGGTTTTTAACGAGGAAGCAAATAAAGTGTATTAGAGATATGTGTACTCTTTTTCCATCACTAAGATATTTTCTTAGTATGGTTTTAACGAGGCATATTATCTTATTTTGGACATCGAAGGGTGAGTTTTGTAAAACCTATAGTAATTGTGGATGTCCACTACTTCCACTACTTTCACCCATGATGTAAGTAACCTCCCACTAATTATCACTATTATGATTGTAACTCCCACACCCCTGTAACCCGTCCCCATGATCTTCCCCATGATCTCAAATGTTAATGACATGTTTAAGACAATCCTTTTGTAACGTTCTATGTAATAGTATAAATAGAGGCATGAAATATGATATGGGATACACTTGAACACTTGATGAAATAATAAAGTTATCTCTTCTTCTCTTATTCTACTTATCTTGTTTTATATTGTTACTTTGAGCTAAAATTCTTAATATATATAGTTGGAAGTATCATTATTGAATAACTGGTCAAATCAAACCATTGCGACCTATGCCATCCATTAGGGATCTGCAATATTTTGTCCTTACCGTGATTGTTTATCCTTAAAACGGATAACAATTAAATTTATACATGGTTTTAAAAGATATGTGAATTGATTTAATACAAGTAATTAAGGTTGTTAAATCAACTAATTAAGGACAACGATAAATAACCAAAAAAGTTGTGACGTTGAGTTCGGGCTCGGATTTAAGAAGAATAATCCCGTTGTTGATCGAATTATCGGTTCGAAACCAGATATGTAAGAACAGCTATGATTAAAATATGAATTTTTCAATAACTAGAGAGCAGAGAAATAAGCTTGTATTGCTTTAATATGCGTGTTACAATGTGTCAATTAAATAAAAGCTTTCCCTTTATATAGTAGGAGAGTTTCACCCCTAGTATAATTCTAAGAAAGGTAAAAAATCTTCTTTTTCGTTAATCACTGATCCTCTATCGATACGGGCCGAGACTTGCGCTGTGATATCCGATAGGGAGCAGATGTCGCAGCCCTCTGTTGGTCGTGTGTAACTGGTATTGTGTTTTTCGAGGTCTCTGAGCTCGTTACGAGATCAGAGAAGTAATGTCCTATCAAGCCCGGTGGCGACCACTCCGTTCCGAACTTAATACAAGGCATTCCAGCTTCGATTCTGACTCCATATAATCATACTTCTGCTTCATTTGACCCACCGGCAAATCGGGGCGTAGGTTACCCCCATGAAGAGCTTTATTCCCGGGGTATGGCCGAAACTATTTTTGCTCTGATAATCTCGGAGCTTCCTTTCCCCCAAGAGGCCTGTCAAAACTATTTTTTCTCATCGGGCCTCGGCTATTAGGACCTCGATCACTTCTCCTTTAGTTCCTTGTAGGGTTGCGCCCGGACCCGTTTCCCCTTTGATCTGCTCTATAAGATTGGTACCAATATCGGACCGGCCTTGATTCATGTTTGATGACTCTCTTAGGTCTATCGTCAGTTCTGATGGGATAAACGGATCCGGGAGGGGCTCCGAGTTGGTCGTCCTCGACTCTGATTTTTTACTGTACCTGTTGTAGACATCGGCCCAAGTTACCTCCGCGTACTCTACCAAGTTTGTTTCAGCTGCTGCAAAGCCGAGGGGCTTCATGGGTTAACTCCCTGAGTGAATGCCTAAACAGCCCAATCATCTGTAACCGAAGGTAAGTCCATCCATTCCATTTGAAATCTTGACACGAACTCCCTGAGCATCTCGTTGTCCCTTTGCTTAACCTTGAAAAGATCTGATTTTCTGATCTCGACCTTAATGGCCCCAATATGAGCCTTTACAAAAGCATCTGCGAGCATAGCGAACGAATCAATGGAATTCGGGAGCAAGTTGTGGTACCATATCATTGCTCATTTTGACAGAATTCTCCAAACTTCTTTCATAGCACAGACTCGATTTCGTCGATATTTAAGTCATTGCCTTTGAAGACACACGTGTAGGAGGTCACATGTTCATTTGGATATGTGGTTCTGTTATATTTTAGAATATCGGGCATACGAAACCTCTTCGTTATTGGCTTCGGCGCCGCTCTAGGAGGGAAAGGCTTTTGGACAAATTTCTTAGAGTTCCGGGCCTTTCAGTATTGGAGGCACTCTTGGGATTTGGTCGACCGGGGAATTATATGTCTCTACCTTCTTGTCGTTTGCCTCAATTGTTTTTCACCTGATTCCACCCGTTTCGCTAATGCTTCAAGCATTTTTATTACTTCGGGGCTGACACCGATCTCAGTCCCAACCAGCCTTTTGGTGATCTGCTCATTTCTCCTGGTGTTTTCCCGGGATGGTTCGGGCTCAACCCTGCTGGAGGCGCGGCTTTGATTTTGCAGCTGCGCTATCGCCACCTGTTAGGTCTATAAAATTTCAAAGATTACTCGTAGACTGACCCCGTCGCTTTCGCTTTCGGGCACTCCTTGAGCCGTTGGTCGAGGTCCTCTATGAACGTTGTTCTCGGGGTCAGTAGGCAGGTTGGCGTCGATGGCCACATGCGAGTTAACATCGACTGGGTCTGCAATTGAGACTCCGTTGGGATCAGCAGGGGGTACCTCATTGCTAAGCACCATACTGTTTTTTTCGCCATGATGGCCAGAGTCAGCATCAACGTTCTAGTGAGCAGACTGCGAGTTTGACATTTTTAAGTTGTCCTGAAATTGAAATCTTAAAGAACAAGCGTAAAATAGAGTGTGTTATAAAAATTTGTATCAAACCACCACTATTATCCTTAGCCCACAGTGGGTGCCAAACTGATCACCATTGAAACTTATAACAATTAAATTGTTACGCATTTTAAGGATATGTGGATTGATTCAATACAAGTAATTAAGGATGTTAGATAAATGAATTAAGGACAAATATAAATAACCAAACCAGTTGTGAGTTGAGCCTGGGCTCAGATTTAAGCTTAATGATAGTCCCGCCCTCGGTCGAATTCTCGATTCGAAGCCAGCTATGTAAGAAGAACTATGATTAAAATAAGAATTTTTCAACAGACTATGATTAAAATAAGAATTTTTCAATAGCTAGAGAGCAGAGAAATAAGCTTGTATTGCCTTGATGTGCGTGTTACAATGTGTCCTTTAAATAAAAATTATCCCTTTATATAGTAGGAGAGTTTCAGTCCTAGTACAATTCTAAGAAAGGTAAAAAATCTTCTTTTTCGTTAATCGCTGATTCGCTGCAATCAGCTGATAAGGGCCGAGACTTGTAGGGAGCGGATATCGCGGCCCTTTGTTGGTCGTGTGTAACCGTTATCGTGTTTTCTGAGGTCTCTGAGCTCGTTACGAGATTGGAGAAGTAATGTCCTATCAAGTCCGATGGCGATCACTCTGTTCGGACCCTAGTACCAGGCGCGACTTCGATTCCGACCCCATTTAATCGTGCTTCTGCTTCGTTTGACCCATCGAAAAATCGGGATGTAGGTTACCCCGATTTTACCCGTATACAGTGATATTGCAATATCTTATCCTCTTTCGATCGGATCAAACATATGCCTAACTCCTCTTATATGGTAGAGATCGATAATATAACCATATGGAGAAATAGCCTTTAATGGAGAAACAGGACTTCCAAATGATGTTATACTATGGCCACGAAAGAACGGGCACTCACCCAAATTCTTCACCCCATTACTATTTTTTGACTAAACACCAAAGGAATACAAGTCCATATCGTTACTCTAATTTTTTTTTTTTCCCTTTTTTAACTATGCAAAATTCCAACTTTAAGATTCCCTCCCACTATGTGTACCCTTTAGCCCCACCCCCAACAATAATCCACCCATAAAAGAAGGAACTTCTAAAAATATACAGAGACTTATCTTTCGCGAGCCAAACCCTCGTCTGAAATATTAGTAGTAATCTAGTACCATTTGTAGTTGTAGGTTTTAAATAGGTATCAACAGTGAGACCCCTAGGAGTACTTTTTCCATAGTTTAAGTAGGCATTTGCACCATATTTAATTGAAGTTAGGAAAAAAAAGATAAAGTTAAGAGAGTAGTATTTGAAAGTAAGTTGTACTAAGTATATTATTCTATTTAAACTACTACTCAGACCAATATTTCAATATCTCAATCATATTTGCCACATCAGTATATGCCAAACGTATGCATTTGGCCAATGCCACTTGACATGACGATAGTGGTTGAATTGTTGAAACTATATCATCCACTCTTATAGTAAGAACGTTTCCACACGTGCAGTGGCGGACCCAAGTGATGGCTAGCGGGTTTAGTTGAACCTGCTTCACCAAAAAATAATACTGTATATGTATATAAATTATGATTAAAACTATGTAAATTTTATATAAATATCTATTTGAATCCATTTGACATATATTATTTTACTAATAAAGTTACATACTTTTAAGATTGAATCCGCTTGCACAAAATCTTGGGTCCGCCACTACATACGTGTGTGTACATATGAATATTGTGATGAGAAATGAAAGTATGCCATATGAATTCTGATAGATAGGTAACGTTTGTTGAATTTAAATTGAAAAGCATTTGTACCCACTCAAATAATTGAAAGAGTTTGTCTCAAATCCATTAGATGTCAGCCGTTTGATGTCGGCATGGTTCTATAGTTGTAGTCACACAACTATTCTTCTACGTGGCCGATTTATTTTGCCAACATTTCATGTAATTTGATTAAGATTAGGACTATGATCGTGTTTTTTTTTTCTTCTTTCTTTAAACATAGCAATCTTAAATAGTGGTGGAGTTAAAATTTTAAGTTTATAATTTTAGATTATAGAAAATATAGCTTACTGATTTCTAAATAAATTATTTATATTAAGTAAATTCTTAAAGAAAAATATACGGATTTAGACAAAAATTACTAAACTCTGTCAAACTCGTCAGCAAAACTGTAGACGTTAAGGAATAAACAAGACACCTGCGGCCATACAACTTGTGGCCGACTTGTCATTAAGGTTGATTAATCCAAAAAATAGTAGCTAAAGATAGAGCTATCAAGAACCAAACCACTGACCTATAATATAATTTGTGTCAATTTGGGGAATTTTTGAATGAGCTGCCAATTAATTGGATTTTTTTGTGAAGTAATAAATGATTTTAGAGATAGAGATGCTCTTGGGCCCAAAGGAGTTGTACTACTCCACAAAACTTTTGGGCCCACTTAATTTATTAATAGGAATAATTATGGATTTTAGGGGTTAGCATTTGTAGCATTTTCCTATTCAATAGAATCAAGTGCTGGATGGTCCATTTGCCAGTTACTCCATAGGGCCTTTTTAGGAAAATTAGTATTCCTTTTGTTTTACTTTACTAGCATAACAACCTGCGGATACACGGATAATTTGACAGAATATTAATCTTATAAATTATGATCTAATATATCATATTAACTTAATAAATATTAATTATATTTTATTATTTAATATAGTCTGCAGAAATATAACACAATCTCACAAAATTAAAGGATACACATCATAGAGTAATCAAATAAATTGTTTGATCCTTTTTATTTTTATTGAATTAGCAAGTACTTAGTACTATTGATAATTTCTATGGGTGTTATTTATTTATCTTTTATTTTTTAATTAATTTAAAATATAAATATCATAAAATTATCTCTACCCCCTATCTTCATACATTCTTTTTCTACTTTAATAGTTATTTAATTAGTTTTCAAATTTTTTAGTTTATTAAAAATGTAAATAGAGTAATTTTTTAACCAAATTATAATTTTGAATTCATCAATAGTATAAAGATACATACATACATACATATATATATATATATATATATACATACATATATATATATATATATATATATATATATATATATAGTGTGTTTATCTTATGTATAATATCCTAATAGTATCTTTATATTTTTGTATTTTTCCTTTGAATTGAAAGTTTCTTTATTTTTTTATTTTAAAATAATTTTAAAATTCCAACTTGAACTATTCACAAATTTGAATAAATAATTTTTAATAATATTTTTATTTTTTATTATAGATAATTTTATATATTTTGTAAAATATTTACAAAACTCCAAATTGAAACTATTCCCCAATTGAATTGGTAGTTTTTCCCCTTTTTATATAATTTTTCATTTTCTTATTATATCTAATTTAATTTTTTTAATTAAATTTTAAAATATTTCTAAAACTCCAACTTGAAACTACACCACAATTTAATTAAGTAGTTTTTTTCTTTTTTTTTATTATAACTAATTATAAGATATCTGTATTTATAATTTAAATAGAGTAATCAATTAATTAAAATTTTAAAATTCAAAGGTTTTTTAGTTAGAACGGGAGTAACCAAAACTACTTTCCAACTTGAATAGGTAGTGTTTTTAGTTTGATTTTTTTAAATATTTTTTTTTTGGTAACTAACTTATTTTATTAATCACCAAGTATCAATTACAAAGCCATAGCAAAGCTAACACATCTTGCTATCAATCTCTAAAACATATCATACTCTACTTCCTAGAAACATAAGCTATGTAAAAAGGACTTATTCCTAGGACTTACTCGAACACCAACAACATAAGCTATTTCCTTCGCAATCTGCTCCCATACTCTGTTCTTTTGCTAAAAAATACGCATGTTCCTTTCAATCCAAATTTGATGAGATGATTCTGCATAACCAACTTTGAAGATCTGTGTTAGTTGTGATTTCCTTTTAGCACAATTAGTTTCCCACTGTGTGAATTGTTGCCAATCTATAGGTCCTAGGTAGTGTATTTGTATCTAGTGGCAAAATTTACTCCAAATTTGCTTGGTGTTTTCACATCGCATGAATAGGTGATATCTCGTTTCCTCTTGCTTGCTGCATAACACACATTGAGTATCAATATTAATCCTCCATTTGCTCAGTCTATCTCAATTCATCAATCTTCCATGCATCATAATCCACATTGTAAACCTTATTTTTGGTCTTGCTGCATTATTAAACATTAAGTTTTTCCATTCCACCCTGTTGTAATCTCTAAGAAAATATAGGTAGATTTGTCTAATCAAGCTTCTTTTGTGATGTTGCTCAAATTGTATGTTTGTCAGTATCTCATTTGCCACTATCACTTTCCTCTCCATTCAGCAAGCTTGCTGTGGTATTGGCATTGTGTAAATCTGCTAACTTTTGATATAATATGTATGGATCCATCGAATCCACAACTTGTCTTGTTTGTGTGCTAAGTCCCAACAGATCTTATCAATGGCTTCTTTGTTCCATAGCTTCAAATTGGTGATATTGAGACCACCCCCATCTTTAAGTAAACATACTTTGTCCCGTTCAAGCAATGCCTTCTTTGTGATTTCATTAATCCCCGACCATATATAAGATCTGCATAATCCCTCCACAACCTTGATCACTTTTGTTGGTAATATAAACAATTGTGCCCATAAAGCTTGTATACCAAACAACACACTTTGAACTAACTGTACTTTCCCAGCATAAGACAAGGTCTTCGCAGTCCAAGAAGTAATTCTTGCAGTCGTTTCATCAATAAGAGGCTGCCACTGAAGGACACTTAGTTTCTTGGTAGACAAAGGTACAACTAGGTATTTTAAAGATAATTCTCCAGCAGAAAGGCCCAAATACTATAGAATTTGCTGTCTATTTTCCGTAGAAACCCCTCCAAAGTAGGCTTCACTCTTATTGAGATTTGCTTGTAGCCTAGAAACTTGAGTGAACTGATAGAATTTCTGTTTCATTGCTTGTATTGATTTCAAATCTCCTCTGGCAAATAACAGTAAGTCATCAGCAAAGCTTAGGTGTGTGATCCCTAGTTTGGCACATCTACGGTGATACTTAAACTCTTTCACTATCTTAAGGTTAGCCAGGTTCCTGGTCAAGTATTCCATTGATATAGCAAACAAGAAGGGTGACATAGGATCACCCTATCTCAATCTCTTAGCAGCATTGAATGGCTTTGTTGGCTCACCATTAACAATAACATAATAGTTGACTGTCTGAATGCACTCCATAATCCAAGAGATGAACAATTGGGGAAATCCCAATTCTTTCATAACTTGCTTCAGATATGGCCATTCAACAGAATCATAGGCTTTCTGCAAATCAATCTTTATCATGCATCGAGGAGAGATGTTCTTCCTAGAATAGGCCTTCACCAATTCATGTGCCAGAATTATGTTATCTGCAATCTTCCTCCTAGGTATAAATATTGCTTGGACTTCATTGATAATTGTAATGATTATTCCTTGCATTCTTGATGCTAGAATCTTAGATATCAATTTGTATATCACAGTGCAACAAGCAATTGGCCTGAACTCCTTCACAATTTTAGGCTTATTAACCTTAGGGACCAAGGTAATGGTTGTACATTTTATAGCTCTATATAGTTACCCAGTAGCAAAAAACTCCAGGAACACTTCATAACTTCATCTTTGATAATTGACCAAGCTTTTTTAAAGAAACATGTATTGTATCCATCAATCCCAGGTGCCTTGTCTCCTCCAATAGAGCACAGTCCTTCATAAATCTCTTCTGCAGTCACATCCTTACATAGATCAATTCTTTGCTGTTGATTAAGCTTTGGTCCATTGTGCATCACCATTTTATCTATAGCAAGAAGTGATTGAGAAGCAGTTCCCATCAGTGATTTGTAAAATTCTATAATCTCCCTTTGGATGTTTTCAGAGTCAGTTAGCCTCTTTCTAGTAATAGAATTAAGCTCTAGTATTTGCTTTATTTGACTCCTTTGTTTCATGACACCTGTGAAGTATTTTGTATTGGAATCTCTTAACTTTATCCATTTTTCTTTGGCTTTTTGCTTCAAAGCTCCCTCTTCAATCATATCCCATTTTTCTAAGTTTTGGATCAGCCTCTTCTCTTCTAACAATAGTTCATCAGAGCAATTTGTAGCAATTCTTCTTTGAACCCTTTCAAGTTCAATACTGGATTTCTCAATCTTCTGTTTAATGAACTTTAACTCCTCAACATTAAGCTTTCTCAGAACTGGTCTTAGTGCTTTGAGATTTAACCAAATATTCTGCATACTTCCCGTGGACTCTTTGTTTCCATACTTGCTGAACATCACTTAAAAATCTTTCATGTCCTGCCCATACATTGAAAAATTTGAATGGGGTCTTCCTTCTTCCTTGATTATCAGTTAAGGTTAGGCTCATAGGAGCATGATCAGAAATAAAAGGCATCTCATATACAATAGTGATACGTCCCCATTGCATCATCCATTCATAGTTGCCAAATATCCTGTCAATTCTGCTCCATATCATGTCAGTCCCATCTTGCTTATTAGACCATGTGTAATAATCACATTCCCAAGCTAGTTCACTAAGCCTTAAGTCTTGAATACATTTGCTGAAGTCTTGAGTTTTAGCCATGGTAATTGGATTCCCATGTATCCTATCTTGTAATTGTAGGACAATATTAAAATCTCCTCCAATCACCCATGGTGTGGAGGTCATTTGTCCTATATCTATTAAGCTCTCCCATAGTTGCTTCCTTCTTTCTACTGTGTTAAAGCCATAGACTACTGATACTACACATTTTTTATCCTTCCTGATATCTCTAACAGAACAATGAATAACTTGTGCTTCTGCCTTGATTAAATTGACTGAGTAGTAGTTTGGATCCCATATCACCCATATTCTTCCATTTACTGCATCATTGTAATTGTTTAGTATCTACCAGCCAGGGGCAATGTGGTATCTAACTCCTTTAGCTTTGTGTTCTTTGACTCTAGTTTAAATGATACCTGCAAACTTAATGTTTTTGATCTTCAAGTGGTTTCTCAGCTCCTTCCTCTTGTACCACTTATTAATAACCCTGACGTTCCATAGTAACCAAGTCATTGGTTGAGTTTAAGTCCCCCACCCCTATCAAGAGGTAAGGTAGAACTCCTACTGGTACATGATGCTACACTTTTGGATCCATTTCTGCTAGTCATAGGTGTTAACATAGGAAAATTTTCAAGGCTCAAATCTAATACTTTCTTTTTGCCTTTGTCCATTGCATTTGTCACAATGTTCCCTGCCTCTACTTTAGGTTGATTGTAGTTGGGCTGCCTAGTCTCCACTAGTGAGTGATAAGTAGGGATTTTAGCCTATTATTTGCTCTCTTTTACTTATGTTTTGGGCTAAAAATACGTGAAGGTATTCTCGAAAAATAACTTAATATGCTTGCTTGCAGGGTTTATTCAAAATGAGCCAAAGAAGCCATAATCAACTCATAAAGGAGTCAAACTTGAAAAAAGACCAAGAATGAGTCAAGAGTTGTGGAACGCGGACCGCGAAAGAAAAGTGCGGCCATGAAAGTATAATGCGGACACGAACATAATTATGCGGCCCGCGAAGTGGAGAATCAGAGAGGTGGTTTTTGGGCACTAATGTGAATGTGGACCGCATCAGAAACAGGCGAACGTGAAAGTACCAGCGCGGCCGCGATTGGAATTCCGCGGACCGCGGTTGCTAAGGTTCAGAGAGCTCACAAGTGATGCAAAAATGAGAAGAGCGGTCCGCATCAAAATTACGGGTCCGCGGAAGTTGCTCACGTGGACATGGTAAATCCAAAGAAGAGGACGCTCGCCTCATGACAACATGCCAAACCCTCCCCCACCTCCTCTAAGGGCCGCACACCGGGTGCTACCCAATGAAGGCTATGAAAGTGCAATTGTCCCGCCCCGGATTCGGGCGGGCAATTTTCAAATAACTAATGCCATGTTTACTCTATTGGAACAAAGGGGTTTCTTCACCGGAGCTCCCCATCAGAACGCATATAAGCATCTCAAAGGTTTTGTAGACACATACTGGGGGAGCAAGCAGACGAATGTATCTGAGGACGCTCTGAGATTGAGACTTTTCCCATTTTCACTTAGAGGGAAAGCTTGGATTGGATCGAGAGGCTACCCAACCATTCCATCACCACTTGGGATGAGTTGGCTGAAAAGTTCATAGCAAAGATTTTCTCTCCGGGTCATGTGGCAATATTGAGGATGAGATCTTAGCCTTTAAACAAGAGCTAAATGAACCCTTACATAAAATCTGGGAGCGGTATCGAACCATGGTAAAAGAATGTCCCAACAATGATATGACTGAAGCAATGATTCATCACACATTTTATAGGGGTATCAACACGACCAACCAGTGTGTGGTGAATCAGTTGGTAGGGGGTAACTTCATGAACACGCCATATTCAGAAGCATGTGAAATTCTAGATGAGATGGCAGACACCTCATGAGCTTGGCAAAGTCGGGCAAACGTTCCTTAGGGTGACCCTAATGCCATCCACCTTCACAAGGAACTTCATGATCTCGGACAAGCCATAACAGAGTTGACAACTACTATGAACCAGTTAGCAAAGGGTCAACTTCAGCAAGTTCAGGGGACAAAGCAAGTAAACGACATAGAAGGAGTGAATGTAATGGTCAACAAGAGGAGAAATCATGGTCAACAAGTGCAAAGCAATCAAGAGCAATTTGAGCAGAGTGGTAGTGGCTACAATGAAGACGATTCTTATGATGATCAAAGTGAGGAAGTGTTATATTCCAATAATTACCAAGGTCAACGGAGCAATGCTACAAATCAACAATGGAGGTCACAAGGAAACAATCAACATTGGAGCAACCAAGGCCAAAGGAATTGGAATAGTGGCAACAACAACAATCTGAACAATTGGGGGAAAAACAACCAAAATTGGGCTAATCAACAAGGCAATTGGGGAGGAAACAACAATAGCAATTGGAGTGGCAACAATAATAACAATTGGGGAGGTAATAACAACTAAGGGGGTTAGAGCAGTAATAACCAAGGCAACCGGAGGTCGGGCTTTCAAAGGCCCCCGATATATCAACAACCCAACAACCCACCTCCATATTCATCTCAAGGTCAAAGTTCTTCAAATAATGAGATGAGGCGGATAGAAAGTATGTTCAAGCAAATGATGGAAAGGCATGCCGACTCCGATGCCCAAATAGTCTCCCACAATACTTCTATCTGTAACTTGGAAGTACAAATGGGTCGTATTTCTCAAGCATGGAATACACACCCTAAAGGGACACTACCAAGTGATACGGTAGTAAACCCGAAGGGTGGGAACAATACGGGCCATGCTATGGTGGTGACCACAAGAAGCGGTAAAGGTGATGTTGCTAGTACCTCTAATCCAAAGAAAATTGTGAGTGATGATGTTGTATTGCAAGATGATGACGAAACAAGCATTGATGTGCAAGTGAATGATGAGAATGAGAATTATGAGGTGAGGATAAACATAGATGAAATCATAAAGGAGACCCAAAATGATGTGAACCTGTCTAGGGATCATGTGATAGACATACCGGAAACGGTAATGCCCAAAGCCAAGGCTCCTTTGCCAAGGATTCCTCCCCATATACTCACAGGATCGCCAAGCAAAACAATGAAAACCAATTCAATAAATTCGTTAATATGATGAAAAGTTTGTCCATCAACATGCCTTTGGTTGAATCTCTCGAACAAATGAAGGGATATGCCAAGTTTATGAAGGAATTGGTAACAAAGAAGAGATATATGAATTGTGAGACCATAAAAATGACACATTAAGTGAGTTCCATAGTGCATTCCATGGCTCCAAATCTAGAAGATCCCGGTGCCTTTACAATTCCATGCACCATTGGCAGTGCCGATTTCTCCAAGGCCTTGTGTGATTTGGGAGAAAGTATTAATTTGATGCCATATTATGTATTCAAGACATTGGGTATTGGGAAATCAAGACCTACTTCCATGAGGTTACAAATGGCGGACCGGACAATGAAGAGGCCACTGGGGATTATTAATGATGTTCCAGTTCGGGTCGACAAGTTCATTCTTCCTGCAGATTTTGTGATTCTCGACTGCGAAGTTGACTATGAGGTGACAATCATATTGGGGAGACCTTTACTAGTAACAAGGAAGGAATTGGTTGATGTGGAAGCTGGGGAGCTCACCTTCCGGGTGGGTGATGAAAAAGTTGTGTTCCACGTGTGCAAACCAATGAGGCAGCCTAATAGCAACAAAGTATGCTCTTTTGTGGATCTTGTGACAGAGGTGATTATTGATGAAACGAGTGCTATGATTAATGTGGAAGACCCTTTGGAAGTTGTGTTGTTGAATCAAGATGAGGAGAAGGAAGGCTTGGTAGACTGTGCAAATGCTTTGCAAATAATGGGATCATATACATATGGGCCCCGTAAACAAAGCCCTCAATCGAGGAGCCACCAACATCGGAGTTGAAGCCCTTGCCTTCACACCTCAGATATGAGTTCTTAGGCCCTTGTTCAACATTACCTGTTATTCTTTCTTCGTGATTAACTAACGTGCAGGTGGACTCCACCCTTGTGGTGCTTCAAATAAGGAAGAAGACAATAGGATTGACTTTGGCTGACATTCGGGGTATAAGCCCCGCCTTTTGCATGCACAAAATCATACTGGAGGAAGATGACAAACCCTCTGTGGAACATCAAAGGAGGTTGAATGAGGCCATGCAAGAGGTCTTCAAGAAAGAAATTATCAAGTGGCTTGATGCAGGGGTTGTGTACCCCATTTCGGATAGTTCATGGACTTCATCAGTTCAATGTGTCCCAAACAAGGGGGTATGACTGTGATCACAAATGAGAAAAATGAGTTGATCCCCACTAGAACAGTCACCGATTGAAGGGTATGCATGGATTATAGAAAGCTGAACAAAGTGACCCGCAAAGACCATTTTCCATTACCCTTTCTTGATCAAATGTTGGATAGACTTGCCGGGCGTGTTTATTATTGCTTTTTGGATGGGAACTTCAGGTAAAACCAGATTCTCATTGCACCAGAAGACCAAGAGAAAATCACCTTCACATGTCTCTATGGCACATTTGCATTCTCATGGATGCCGTTTGGTTTGTGTAATGCACCGGCTACTTTTCAGCGGTGTATGATGGCAATATTTACAGATATTATGGAGGACTTCCTCGAGGTGTTCATGGATGATTTAAGTGTTGTGAGGGATTCTTGTAAAGAATGCTTGGAATTGGCAAAATGTTGGCCCCATGTGAGGAGACCAACTTAGTGCTTAATTAGGAGAAGTGTCATTTTATGGTTGAGGAGGGCATTGTCCTCAGCCATAAGATCTCCAAGAATGGTATTGAAGTGGACAAAGAAAAAATTGAAGTGATATCAAAACTCCCTCCTCCCACTTCCGTCAAGGGAGTGAGGATATTTCTTGGTCACGCAGGGTTTTACCGAAGGTTCATCTAAGATTTCTCAAAACTGGTGAACCCCTTATGCAAGTTGTTGGAAAAAGATGCCAAGTTTGTGTTCAATGATGATTGCATGAAAGCTTTTGAGCTTCTCAAGTATAGGTTGACTACCACTCCCATCATTACCGCACCCAATTGGAGCTTACAATTTGAGCTCATGTGCGATGCTAGTGACGTGGCGGTAGGAGCAATTTTGGGGGAAAAAATCAACAAGATATTTCATCTGGTCTATTATACAAGAAAAATGATGAACGACGCCCAAGTCAACCATACGGTGATAGAGAAAGAGTTATTATCCATTGTCTTCACCATGGAAAAGTTACGGCCGTACCTCATGGGTACCAAAGTGATTGTGTACACCGATCACGCCACACTTCGTTAATTCATGACCAAAAAGGACTCTAAGTCTAGGTTGATAAGATGGGTTCTTCTTCTACAAGAGTTTGAACTTGAAATCATAGACCAAAAAGGGAGTGAGAATCAAGTGGCGGACCACTTGTCCCGCTTGGAAGAGGAGGGGAGGCCCTATGATGGCCTCGAGATTAATGATTCGTTTCCGGATGAACAAATCCTCTCCGTGTCTTTGAATGGGATGCCTTGGTTCACCGATGTGGCTAACTCTCTTGTGACCGGTATTTTCCCGAGTGAGCTCTCTTCTAACCAAAGGAAGAAGCTCAAACGGGACAACTTGGATTATTATTGGGACGAGCCATATCTTTTCAAGATTTGCAACGATGGTGTGATATGGAGATGTGTTCTTGTAGAGGAGAAAATGAGTAATCTTGAACTGCTACAAAGGTTCTCAACTGTGGATTTTATTGGCCTACCTTGTACAAAGATGCTAGTGAGCTTGTTAGGCGGTGTGATGAGTTCCAAAGATCTTGTGGAATTTCCAAGAAGGATGAAATACTTATCGCCACTATTCTTGAGATTGATATTTTTGACGTGTAGGGCATCGACTTTATTGGGTCATTTGTGAGTTTATGTGGGAACACTTATATTCTGGTTGTCGTTGATTATGTTTCCAAGTAGATTGAAGCAGTGAGTTTTCCCAACAGTGAGGCACGAAGTGTGGGGGATTTCTTAAAGAAAAATATCTTCACAATTTTCGGCACCCCAAGGGCTATCATTAGTGATGAGGGTTCTCATTTTTGCAACAAGGCCTTCGACACTTTACTCTCCAAGTATGGTGTCACTCATAAGGTGTTAACCCCTTATCATCCCTAGGCTAGTGGATAAGTTGAGGTCTCCAACAGGGAGATAAAGAGCATATTATCCAAGACTGTCAATGCAAACCGGACTGATTGGTCAAGAAAACTTGACGATGCTTTGTGGGCTTATAGAACTACGTACAAGACTCCAATTGGTATGTCTCCTTACCGGTTGGTATTTGGGAAAGGATGCCATCTTCCGGTTGAATTAGAGCACAAGGCCATATGGGCTCTGAAGAAGTTAAACCTTGAATGCGATGTAGCTGCCAATCTCTGGGTAGAGCAACTAAATGAACTTGATGAGTTTTGATTTCATGCTTATTCCAGATCGTCCTTGTATAAGAACAAGATGAAGTACTTACATGAAAAATATGTCCAGAACAAATAATTCAAGGAGGGTGACTTGGTTCTTGTATTCAACTCTCGGTTACGACTGTTTCCGGGAAAGCTCAAGTCAAAATGAGTGGCCCTTTCGAAGTGGTGCATGTAACTCCGTTTGGTGCTCTTGATTTGAAAAACAAAAATGGTGAAATCTTCAGAGTTAATTGACACCGAGTGAAGCATTACCTTGGTAAGTTTGATGACATCCACGTGGTGGCCTTGATCAATTTCAAATGATGATGGTAACATGCGTCGTGCCACAATGTTAAATCAGGCGCTTCTTAGGAGGCAACCCATGTGTTTTTCTTTCTTTCGACTTTCTTCTTAGATTAGGAATTGTTTTGGACTAACTGGTTGTGAAGTTTGCGTAGAAATTGGTTGTGCAGTGAAGGACTTTGACAGGGAAAATTTGGCTAAGTGTGGGAAGTTCGCGGCCCGCGCTCAAAATTTCGCGGCCGCACCTTTTTGTCCGCGGACGCGCAGCTAGAAAGAGAAAAATGCCAAATCTTTGAAGTTGGTCTATCAAATATCCTTCAGAGTTCGCGGCCGCGTTCATATTTTGGTGGACCGCGGTGGATTTTGCGGCCGCGGCCATTATTCCGCGGACTGTGCTCAGGTGCTTGAAGTAGATCTTCATAAGGTAACAAGCGCCGACCACGATAGAATTTCGCGGCTGCACTCAAGTAAGGCGGTGTGTTCCACATCTGTTAAGTATAAATAGGGGGTCCTTAAACCATTTACACTTTTCGAACCCTAAAGTTTCACCACACAAAAGTACTGTTCATCTTCTCTAGCTCTCAATCTCAACTCATTCTAATCAAGAGTTCATTTCCTACTAAAATTTCACATCTGGTATGTTCAAGTCCTTGAATTGATTTTATCTTTTTCTTTTCTTTTCCTTTCTTTTTGTTTTAGTTTTTCTTTTTAGTTAGGGTTAAATACATGCCATAATCTCAAATTAATGCTTAAATACATGCCATAATCTCAAATTAATGCTTAAATACATGTGGATATGTTTACATGCCTAATGGGGATAGGGTTAGTAACTTTGAATGCTAATTAAACGGATTTTTTGCACATTTAGTAAAAACCCTAGGTTAATGTGTTCACCAGTATCAGTCGTGTTTGAATTACACGGCCACGGTCAGTTTTTTGCGGTCCGCGTCAGGGTATGCGGGCATGTTTAGTTTTTCGCGGTCCATGAAACCCTAACCTTTAACTATTGAGTATTAATGAGAGTTCGTGGTCATGATCATTTTTACGCGGTCTGCGGTGGTCCTTCGTAGCCGCGTTCATGTTTTCGCGGACCGCTCTCTTAAACTTTAAAGAATGTGATAATAGCTTTCGCGGCCGTGGTCGCGACCACTTTTACGCGGTCCGCGATTGGTCCTTCACGGCCGCGTTCATTATTTCGCGGTCCGTGTTTGACCAAGATCATAGATTTAGTATTTTGAACCTAACCTCTTCGCGGCTGCGTTCATTTTTATGCGGTCCACGATGGGCCTTCCGCGGCTGTGTTCACTTTTTTCGCTGTCCATGATGCCCTGTTCTGAGAAGCTCTGTTGTTCATTTCATATGCACTTCTTTAAGGCGTGATTGAACCTCAATTCTAAGTGTATTTCACTACTTGTGTGTTGCAAAAAATGGTGCAATCTCGTGGTCAACCCGAAAAATCAAAAGGGAGGGGAGATCCCTCCTGAGGCTGGGGAAAAGGGAAGCAGGCTTTATCCTTAGCAACTCAAAGAATCATAAACAAAAAGCAAACACTCACTAGACCTCCTGCCGAATCCTCAGACACGAGTGAATATGTTCCATCCCGGAAGGTTTCAAAGGGGGAATCTGCACAACAACCAGAGGCTCAATCACAACCCTTCCGCCTCGTCAATCAGCCTACCTCCTCTTCTGAGTCGTCTGATGGCTCGGAGGAGGTAGTGAGGCATCAGAACACTCTTCCCCACCTGCTGCAACTCCGGCCTAGACAGTTGCTCTTATCAATGTAGATGAAGAATAGGTCCCGGATGACGGGAGAGGAGGTGATACCCATGTGGGGGGGTTGGCCAGGTCAAGGAAGCCCGAGGTGTGGGCTGACAGGTCCGTGAGCGAGAAGGCCTACCTGAAATTCTGGGAAAGGTTGCCACAAAGGTCGCTCACCCTTGAGAGACATTTCATAGAAAGAGACCTTCTCCCACACAATCCGAATGTGAAGAGACAGTTTGAGGTGAGAAAACGGTGGAAATACTTCACCAACAAGGTTTCAGATGCCAATGAGTACCTTGTCAAGGAGTTCTATGCAAATGTTACCCACATCAAAAAGGGGACCACTATGACAAAGGTACGGAACTTGAAGATACAGTTTGATGGTGACACCTTGAACAAATATGCTGGTTTTGAGGAGGTGGAGGCCGTACAGTATTTGGAGAAGGTGGCCTTAGATGAAGCAACCCATCCTTGGCTAGCGGAAGTAATAGCCATCCCAGGGACAACACCGACCTGGCTCACAGCTGGAGTCCCAATTGCCAGAAACACCCTCAGCTTTGAAGACAAAGGGCGGAGCACATTTGTATGCAACTGGCTTGATCCATCCCAGCATGACAGTATCATCCCACTCTCCCGGGCGATCCTTATTGCTTCCATCATGGCGGGGTACCCAATAAATGTGGGGAACATCATGTCCCAAAACATCTCCAAAGCAACCAGAAAGGAAGAAAGGTCCTACCCCTATCCGAACTTCATCACTATGTATCTAGAAGACCAAGGGGTAGAGTGGAGGCACTATGACACGAAGGTGAAGCCGAAGAAGCCCTTCTCCTGGTACAACCTTCAAGGAGCAGACAAACTCAAATCCAAAGGAAAAGCCACTACCTCCACTGGCCAGTCTGAAGAGCCAAGGGTAGTGGCCACTGGGTCAGAGCCTTCCATAGCATAGGGTTCTTCAGCTGACATGCCTCCTCCTTCATCCGGGCCATCCATCACCGCCCCATTATTTATGCCCTCATCTTCCACATACCCGCGGACTGCATTGCATGTTTCTCAGACATTATCCAGCCTCAAAAACTGGATGCAGGCAGCTACATCAAAGTTTTCTGTCTTATCCAGTGCAGTGGCAGCCCCAGTCAGCCCCATCACAGCTTCAGGTACCTCCATCAGTGGAGGATTCATTGAAGGAGCTTCTGGACAACCAGAAAAAGCTCCTGGACAACTAAAAGAAGATCCTGGAGACTTTGGATACTGATGGCAAGGTGATAAAGGAGCTGGGAAAGCAGGTCAAGAAGATGATAAAGACTCAGGCCTCAAAGGAGTCAATGGAGAAGCTGAAGAAGGAGGTAGAGAAGTTCACTTCTGCCGGAGATATCCCACTAGACTTGCTTATGGAGGAGACTGCCCCAGCAGCACAGGCAGCAAAGCATGAGGCAGACAGAGAGCCAATGAGAGGATTTGTGGTCCCTCAGTCAGAGGATTTGGAGATCCAGCTAGAGGACCCGGAGGGAGCTGATGATCCTATGCAATCCGAGGACCCCACTAGTGTGCCTGACCCCATGCAGATAGAGACCACATAGGGAGTTTTCTTTACTATTTATCCCTTCCCTGATCTTATTTTGCTATTAGCATTGAGGAAAATGTTATATTTTATTTTGGGGGGGGGGGGGTCTATTTTGATTTGATGACATTGGCATGTAATAACTATGATACTATTTCTCTTTGCTTTTACTTATCGTTATTTTCACTTTTATTATTTTTCACTTTTGGTATTTATATAACTTTACCATTACATGTATATATTCATTTCCATTTTGTATATATTCGTTTCACTCCATTATTGTACATATTCATTTTACTTCCCGTAGTTTACTTCATAACTTATTTTCTATTTTTCCTTAATAGTTTAGCGTCTTATTTCATTTATTAGCTTCTTTTTGAGTTTTTATATTCTTTTTACATTTTGCATGATCAATAAGCCTTTGGTTTTCTTAATACCACAGTTCTTTCCAAAGGTGGATGTTGTGTGAACCGGGTGGCTCTTCCCAATGATGGATGGCGTGACAACCTTCTTAAGGGATTGAGTCCGTTTTTTTTTTTTTTGATATGTTGTAGTAATGAATAAAAGTGTCTCAAGCAGGCTTCACTTGGTACTAACACATTTAACTTCGACCTCATGGTTAGAGACAAGTTGATCGACAGAGAATAGCTTTAGTTGTGACCTTTAGACTCTTGAGTTGACTAAAACAATCATCGAGTGGCTTCTTTGAGCCATTTGTGATCTTCAATCTTAGCTAGGGTTGTTGTGGGCCCTCGACTCTGTTCTCTTTAGCAATCCAGTAGCTTGAGAAGTGAGGTATTGAATTGCAAGTCCAAGTCCCGTGCCAATAAGTCTAGAACTTGCCCTGAATGCTTGTCTCGGCAAAATTCTAAGTGTAGCTCGACTTGAGCAGTGATTGTAGGCTCTCCTTGAGCCCATTCAAATTTTGAAAGATTCTGTAGCCTACCGATATGATATCCCTAGTCAACCCATTTGATCCTAATCCTTTTTAATTCAATAGACACATTACAAACCTTTATCCATTTAATAATGACCCTCTATTGGCACCCAATCTTTCCTTAGCATTCATGATGAAAAATTGGCAAAAACATAAGTTTGGGGGAGAGACAAGGAATCTGAAAGTGATAAAAAGTTCAAAGAAGAAAAAGAATTGATGAAAAGGAAGGGCAAAGAAAAGAAATATGTCAAAAAGAAAGAGAAGGTTGAAGGGATTCAAAGAATGTAAATGATGAAAGGCATGGAATGATGAGAAAAGGAGAAAAATGATTTTCATGAGTAAGAAAGAGTGACGGTATGTCTCTCTAGTTCCCCTAAGGAAGAAGAAAATGACTCAAAGAGTCAAGAAAGTATGAGCCGAAATGAGAAAATGAAGTGCTTAAGTAAAGATGAAACCATCATAGTCCGTTATGTCCTACCTTGATCCAAAAGCCTTCATTACATCCCTGCTAAAGCCCTATATTATTTCAAGTTGAGTGAGCTTACATTAGTGGTGATTTACGTAAGGGGAAAGCTTATGGTACTTAGAGACGGACTTGTGGCATTCTTTTGAGAGTGATGAGCGCACTTCTTCTAAATCCTTGTTTTGAGTGTTACATTCTAAAAAGTGAGATTTGCTCATGGAGAGTAGAGGAGGAGGAGTATGAGATCCACAATGACTTACGTGAGAGAGCGAGCTTCCTTGATTAATTGAAATAACTCTTGATGCTCTAGTGTCACATTAGAACTATGGAACTCAAAAGGTCATAACATGATGTTGTTGATAATTCATTTGTGTTGAGGGTAATTGTTAGTCCCAATTGATGCTTGATGAAGTCACCTTAGGACAACTTAAATATCCTTTTCTTTTTCTTGTGGAAGAGGGAATTACCTTATTTTCTTGAGGACAAGCAAAAGCTTAAGTTTGGGGGAGTTGATAAGTAGGGATTTTAGCCTATTATTTGCTCTCCTTTGCTTATGTTTTGGGAAAAAATGCATGAAGCTATTTCCAGAAACTAACTTAATGTGCTTGCTTGCAAGGTTTGTTCAAAATGAGCCAAAGAATCCATAATCAACTCATGAAGGAGTCAAACTTGAACAAATACCAAGACTGAGTCAAGAACTATGGAGCGTGGATCGCGATAGAAAAGTGTGGCCGCGAAAGTATAACACGGACGCCGACATAATTACGTGGCCCGCGAAGTGGAGAATCAGAGAGGTGGTTTTTGGGTACTAATGTGAACGCGTACCGCATCAGAAAGAGGCGGACACGAAAGTACTAGCGTGGCCGCGATTGGAATTCCGCAGATCGTGGTTGCTAAAGTTCAGAGAGCTCACAAGTGATGCAAAAATGAGAAGAGCGGTCTGCGTCAAAACTACGCGGCCGCAGAAATTGCTCACGCGGACGCGGTAGAAATTACACAGTCCGCGAACCAAGGCTTATCCCAGACTAAATATGAAGAAATGCGGGCCACGATCAAAATTATGTGGCTGCGAAAGCAACAGTGCAGCCGCGGTCAAAATATTGCGGCCGCGAAACCTCCGCATGGGTATTTTTGTCCGAAAATTTTAGCCTACTATAAATAGATCTTTTTGTCAATTTTAGGTTAAGTTTGATTTTGTTGAGTACGTGAGACGGCTATTTTTCCCTTTTTGTGAAATTTTGTACAAGATTTACCTTCAAACATTAGATTTTCATCCTTTACTTTAATATTATGGATTATATCTCATCTTTATCTTTGGTTTTTGTTGTTATTATGAGTAGCTAGACCCTATAGCTGGGGTTGTGACCCAACCCTAGTGTGAGTATTTAATGGGTCTTGAATTTTAGGGCTTAATTGTTTATGGATTAATGATATTTAGCCTAATTCATTCTAGAATTGTAGAATTAGTGGTTGCAAATACTGATTCATGCCTTTATGACTTATGCTCTTCTTGAGAAAGAAGGACTAAGTCTAGGAAAATTAGTCTAACAAGGAATTCGGATGAACTCAAAAGATTGATAGCCCCAATTAAAGGGTTAAATCTTGAGATAGTAATACCCGACTTGAGCTAATATCACTTGTATTGCATGAGCACCTATTTGGACTTGAGAAAGCCAAATTGGGCAAAGTCACTCAAACTACCGAGAGGTATAGAGTGAGTACTTGTGTGTGATGGTTATATTATGACCCCAATCAAAACAAGCTTTCCCTAGATTCTCGATACCCGTTAGATATTCACCTAGGCGGAAGTCACTACCCTAGTCCCTTTTAACACTTGAAAACTATCACAAAAAGTATTATACTTAGCTTTGCTCTTAGCATACAATAGTATAGATTTAGAAGTAGAATCAATCACAATCATGTTTGGAAGTGCAATTAGGAACAACACACACATCTAGATTTAGTTAGATACCTAACTCCAAATCAATTAACTCCCTGTGGAAATCGATCCCGACCTTGTTGGGTAAAACTGCATCGACCATCATCGCTACTCTATAGTGGTGTAGGTTTGGCACCGATCAGTGAGCAAGGTTGGGATTTCTCTTGAACAGGGCCAGTTTGATTCATAGTTGTTCCATTGGCACCTTCTTGCTGCATATTTTCTGTATTCCCAACTGCAGGAGGTACATGACCTTTAGTTCTCCATTCATATGTTACATTTTTTGTTTCTCTTCTTCTCTTTGGTTACTCTTACTTCTGCTCTCTTGGCCCTTGCTGATTAGGACACACATGACCAATGGCCTGGCATTTGTCACAGTAGATTGGCTTCCACTCATACACCATTCTTGCTGAAATATCCTGCCTCTAGGATCCATCACAGTAATCTCAGTAGGCATAGCTTTTGTAACATTCACCTCAATCAGTATCCTTGCATAGGAGATTCGTGTTTGCTTAGTGGTGCACTCATCAGAAAATAGGGGTTTTCCAATTGCACTAGCAATTTTGCTTAAAGCTTCACTACTCCAGCAGCTCATTGGTAATTTAGGAAAATTCACCCACAAAGGTATATCAGTTAGGAATTCTTTACTTAGATCAAAATCTGGAGACCATAGCTTGAGGATTATTGGTCTATTTCTGATAGTGTGAGGACCAGCATAGAACACTCGATGCATATCTATTAGTTTCTGGACTTTTATCACATAATATCCTTCATCATGGAGGAATAAGTCTGGCTCAGCAACATCAAGACAATGTTGAGCAATATATCGCCTCATAGCATTATACCCAGGATTATCTCCAACAATGTAGGCTATCAATGCAACATTTCATTTCTCCTCTGCTTATTCCACATCTTGCAAATCTAGCTTTACCACAGTTTGACCATCTACAATCTGAGGTGGGACATATATGAGAGTCATTCCATGAGTGGCTACACGGTTCTGTTGAAACAATTTAGCCCATGCTCTTGGCTCTGCCTTTCAATCTGCATGGTTGATCTCCTTAGGGTTCTTATCCAGAGTCTCCTTCTCATTAGGGCCTATAGTGGTTTTAATTTGGTCTGCATTGTTCTCTTTGCTCAGATTATCTTGCATGTTCCTTAGGGTTCATCACAGTTACTGTTCCATTGGATTTTCCGCCAACCCTAGGAGTAGCACTTGTCTCACTTTGATCAATTGGCACTGGTATAATAAGAGTAAATTTCCTGCTTACCTCCGAGCTAATCGAAGAAGTTGTCTCATCAATTCCAGCCATCACTATCCCTTGTTGCTCTGGTGTCTTCAGTTCATGCGTTTGCACTTGAATTGCTTTTCCAGTTTTTGAATTGTTGCTCACTGAACTTCCAGATGTTGTAATCGGTGTTTTGGGAACTTTTTGGGTCTTCCTCTTCCTCTGCCTCGCCCCCTTCCCATGGCGGACGCACCAGCGTACATTTAGCTAACATGTGCTGAGAGCATGAGAGAGACTGCCTAAAAAATAGTGTGTTTTTTCTAAAATTTATTTATTTTCATTTTTTACTGTAGCTAATTTAATTTTTTCTTATTTTTTGTTTTTTAGTTTTGAAATAATTTTAAAACTCCAACGTGAAACTACTCCCCAGTTTGAATGCCACTTGAAAAATATTTTGCCTTAAAACCGCCACTTGACTTCTTGTATTTTTCATTTGAATTGAAAGTTATTTTATTTATTTATTTTATTTTTTATTTTAAAATAATTTTAAAACTCCAACTTGAAACTACTCCTCAATTTGAATGGGTATTTCTTTTATTTATATATTTCCATTTTTTATTATGGCTAATTTTATTTTAATATATTTTTAAAACTCCAACTTGAAACTACTCTTCAATTTGAATGGGTATTTCTTTTATTTATATATTTCCATTTTTTATTATGGATAATTTTATTTTAATATATTTTTAAAACTTCAACTTGAAACTACTCTCCAATTTGAATGGGTATTTCTTTTATTTATATATTTCCATTTTTTATTATGGCTAATTTTATTTTAATATATTTTTAAAACTCCAACTTGAAACTACTCTCCAATTTGAGGCCGAGACCCGGTACCCACACTTAGAAAAATGGGCTCTTGCTCTAATAAGCGCCTCCAGGAAACTAAAATTGTATTTTCAGTGTCACTCGATATGTGCGGTGACCACTTATTCTCTTCGTAATGTTTTGCATAAGCCCGATCTATTGGGCCGATTGGCCAAATGGGCCGTCAAACTCAGTGGGTATGATATCGAGTATCAACCCCGAACGGCCATCAAGTCTCAAATCTTAGCAGACATCGTGGCCAACTTCACGCCAGCCCTTGTACCGAGATCGAAAAGGAACTTTTGTTAAAACCCGGTACATCATCGGGGGTATGGACCCATTTCACAGATGGCGCTTTGAATGTGAAGGGGTATGGGCTAGGCATCGTTTTGAAGCCGCCCAGAGGAAATACAATCAGGCAATCTATCAAAACTTCTAAGTTAACTAAAAATGAGGCCGGTTACGAGGTCATGATTGTAGGTCTAGAACTAGCTAAAAGCTTAGGAGCGGAGGTCATCGAGGCCAAGTGTGACTCCCTACTGGTGGTGAACCAAATCAACAAAACCTTCGAGGTTCTAGAGGATCGAATGCATAGATACTTGGATAAATTGAAAGTAACATTACATCGGTTTAAAGAATGGACCTTACAACATGTACCTCGAGAAAAAAACAGTGAGACCGATGCCCTTGCAAATTTGGGGTCATCAGTGGAAGACGACGAAATTAGCTCGGGGATTGTCGTACAACTTTCGAAATCAGTGATCGAAGAAGGCCATGCTGAAATAAACTCCACAAGCCTAATCTGGGATTGGAGGAATAAATATATCGAGTATTTGAAAAATGTCCCATCGGACCCTAAGGAATCAAGGATTCTGCGAACGAAAGTTGCACGATTCACTTTGGGCGAAGATAGAACTTTATACAGGAGGATGTTCGATGGACCGTTGGAAGTATGTTTGGGACCAGGAGACACCGACTACGTCCTACGAGAAATTCACGAGGTTACTTTTGGAAACCATTCCGGTGCTGAATCACTGGTTCATAAAATCATCAGAGCGGGATATTATTGGGCCAATATGGAAAAGGACACTAAGGAATTTGTTAAAAAATACGACAAGTGTCAAAGGCATGCGCTGATGATCCACCAACCCGGAGAGCAACTTCATTCAGTCTTGTCCCCATGGTTGTTCATGAAATGGGGAATGGACATCATCGGCCCTCTACCAGCGGCCCCAGGTAAAGCTAAATTCATCTTATTTATGACTTACTATTTCTCTAAATGGGTTGAAACATAGGCCTTCAAGAAAGTCATAGAAAAAGAAGTTATAGACTTCATCTAGGATCACATCATATGTCGATTCGGGATACCTGCCGAAATAGTATGCTTGGAAAACAATTCATCGGTAGCAAGATAACAAAGTTTCTCAAAGATCACAAAATAAAAAGGATCCTATCGACGTCGTACAATCCTAGTGGGAATGGACAGTCCGAGTCAACGAATAAGACCATCATTCAGAATCTAAATAAAAGGTTGAACGACGCTAAAGGAAAATGGAGAAAATTTTTTCCCAAAGTCTTTTGGGCGTATCGGATACATCGAAATCCAGTACGGCGGAAACACCGTTCTCCTTAGTATATGGCGCCGAAGCTCTAATCCCGGTCGAAGTCGGGGAACTAGCGCCGGCTTTTGATACACAACGGAAGAGTCAAATCACGAGGCTATGAATACGAGCCTCGAGTTACTAGATGAAAAATGGTAAGCCACCCTCATCCGAATGGCCGCACAAAAGCAATGCATTGAGAGGTACTATAATCGAAGGGCCAACCTTCGCCACTTTTAGAATCGAGGACTTAGTTATGAGAAAAGTAACCTTCAATACTCGAGACCTAGACGAAGGAAAACTCGGCCCAAATTGGGAAGGACCGTATAAGTTCCTCAACATCATCTGAAAGGGATCCTATAAGCTTGGCACGATGGACGGTGAATAACTTCCAAATAATTGGAACGCATCACTCCTCAAACAATATTATTGTTGAGGTATGACCTTCTATTTTTATTTACGTTTTATACTAACTTATTGCAGGTTATCGATCGAACGCATCGAAGTTCTTTCCAAACATGAAGTCCTTAGGTCTGAAAGCACGCGTTGCACTCTTTTTCCCTTCGACCAGTTTTTATCCCAAATGGGTTTTTCCGGCAATGTTTTAACGAGGAAACCATTATTCGTGCTAACTTAGAGTATCCGAGGCTTCTTTACAATCAACCTCGAATACTGGGGGGCATCCACCCTCGGATGTTATGTTTTCAAGGGAAATACTTCATGTCAGTAGGGTCTCGATAGGAAAATTTTGTAAAGGACCAAATGGTCGAATGAACCGTGTCCATGTAGATTGCTCGAACCCAAGTGGTAAAACATGTACGCATGTATGAACTATTGAAAGAAGTGTTTTTCCTTACCAGATAGTGCATTAATGAAATTGTTACTTCATAAATTTCATACTTATGATTTATTGCGAAAACTGGCTCAAGGGCTGATCGCAACCAAACTTTGAACGATCAACTTCATACTCGGGGACTACCGTCCAAAAATTGACATGTTCAAAATTACTAAACTTCGAGACCATAAGATCTTAAAAAGGCAACCCTAGATTTTATAGGCCAAGGCCACCCTACTTGGGGACTAACATATTGAACAAGTTCAAAGTGCAAAATAAGCCCAAGAGGCAGATCCAAGGCTACAACCAAATTAACGCAATTCGAAGATGTCCGAATTTCGCAATAAAAACATGCCTTCAAATTCTTTTATAAACTGGTTAAAAAGTCTACCCTAGGCAAAATAACCAAAGGGCTTCGATAATGTCAGCCCTCGAAAAACTTTACGAGGTATCGAACTGTTCGAACCTTCGAACAATTTAGTACAAACTTGTGCTAAGGCACAAAAAACAAAGGGTTTCTATAACATTAGATCCCGAAAAAAACCCAATGGGTACAGACTTACATCGTGCTAATTCATAACATATTCCAATATGTTTAAATTTTCAAGACGAAAAGGGAAAATCCATTCTTCGGAGGCCATATCGGCCCGATGCAAGAGCCTAAGGGCCATTATATTTTTTGAGTTCGAGGGTTCATCCTCGCTCAACTAAAACCTAATGGTTTTACTGCTTCGAGTTTGAGAAAGTGCTCAATCGACTACGAAGGCTATATTAGTTTTGCTTCGGCTAAGTTGCCTAAGATTCGAAGTCACAAACATATTTTTCACAAGGCATGAAGTATATCAAAAAATTTTACAAGGCACAAAGAAAATTAAGACAAAATTCAAAAAGAAAATGTTTTATATACGAACGAAGGTATTTACAAAAGACCAACTAGGGTCCAACACAAAAAGAAAGAAAAAATACAAAGAGCTTAGCTATTCTCGGGGGCAGCTCCTTCCTCGAGAGCAGTTTCGTCCTCGGGCCCTCATCGTTCTCGGACCCGCTCTTTCTGTCGTCATCACTATTATCATCGTCGTCGTCGTCATCAAAAGAGGCCAATAGTCTAGCATCAGCTTCATGCTCTTTAGCCTTTGCTATCTCTTCGGTAAGATCGAAGCCTCGGGTGTGGATCTCTTCGAGGGTCTCCCTCCGAGATTGACATTTTGCAAGATCGTTTATCCAATGGGTTCGTGTTTGAGAAGCATCGGCAGCCTCCCTCACTTGATCTTGAGCAGCTTCGACATCAGCCCGATAAATAGCCACCGTCTTATCAGCCTCGACCTTTGCTTTTTCGGCCTCAGCTTGAGCCTTTGCAAGTTCAGAAGCCAACTGATCCTCGAGCTCTTCAATCTACTTTTCCTGAACCGAGCACTTTTCCTTCATATTTCAAAGTTGGGATTCGACTGACGATACTTGGACCATATTTCAAAGTTGGGATTCGACTGACGATACTTGGACCAGGGCAGTCTCTTTCTCAGTAGTAAGGCGGTCCATGCCTTCCTTCCACCCGTAGGACTCTTCCTTCACTTGGTCGGCCTCCTATCGGAATAACTCAATCCTCTCGATCTTTTGTTGAAGCTGTGATATTGAAATTTTAACCTCCGTTCCCGAATCAAGACCATAATTTTTCAAGAGTATCATTACCTGCTCGGTCAGCTAGGTCTTATCCTTATGAGCTTTAGCCAATTTGACTCGGAGGTACTTAATCTCATCGTCCTTTTGCTCGCAGTGAAGCTTGAGGGCATTCCTCTCTTCAGAAATCCTTTGAACACCGGCCTTGCACTGGCTCAATTCAGCTCGGGACTTAGAGAAAGCCTGTATAGAAAGGGAAATAAGTTAGACAAAAAAACAAAGAAATGCTACATCAACAAAAGAAGTTGGGCCTCTTCGAAGAGGTTGGATGCGTCATTGAGATCGGAGACATCCTCAACCCCGGTAAAGCAATCCCGAAAGGGATCCTCCTCACCGGGGACTCCGCCCACTTCGAGAGTCCTCAAAGCTTGAGCATCCCATATAGCCTCTTCGGAATAGGCAGGAAGGGATGGCGAGTGACCTGCTGTCATTTCCCCAAGTGAGTCACTTGGGGCGCTCTTTTCACCTCGAAGGGTCTTGGGACCAGATCCCTCAGATGTATTTTCCATTGGATGAGAAACGACTTTGGTCTCGGACGATTCGGGGACCTTTCCCTAATCCTTCTTCAAGGCCTCCTCAGAACAAGGTGGGGCCTTACCAACCGCCACCAATTCAACGACCTTGGAGGTCTCGATGGTTTTTCTCACTCGGGTTACAAACACCGAGTCACCATCTTCATTTCTTCTTCTTCCTCCCTTAATTCTCGAACTACATGGGTAGGGAGAGCAGTAACATCTATCCTCGATTTGCTAATCGAGCTCTTATTCTTCTTAGGCTTAGGATCCTCGGAGGTCAAGACCCTTTTTCTCTTATTGTCCTTCACCAATTTCAGAGAAGCCAAAGCCTCCTCCTCACTAAACGGAGGCCTCAGGGTCGCATCCTTGCTCAAGCCTGCACACAAACAAATTAAGTAATCATGAAGGGATATTACCAATTCATCGGATATGCAAAAGAGGAAGCTTACCAAGGTTCTTTGACTCCCATCGGACTTTTTCCAAATCGCGCCAACAGCGCTCGGCATAAGCAGAAGTTGAGGCTAATTTTTAGACCTAGCTCTCGAGCTCGGGGATCGCTCGAGGCATCTAAACAAGCATTGCATGATGAAAGAAGACATTAATAGAGCTGAGGAACGAAATAAAGCATGGAAATTAACAAGTTAAGTAATACTTACGCTTCGGGTTCCATTTCTCAAGAAATGGCATCTTCTCCGTCGGGATGAGATTGGAAGTCCTCACTCGCACAAATCTACCCATCCAGCCTCGATCTTTGTCCTCGTCGATGCTCGAGAACAATACCTTGGTTGCCCGACGTTGAATCTTCATCAACCCTCGAAAGATACGAGGGTTGTATAACCTGATGAGGTGATCGAGGGTGAATGGCATCCCTTCGGCTTTTCTCATGAAGAATCGGAGCATGATGACTATACGCCAAAAAGAAGGGTGTATTTGTCCTAAGCTCACCTGATATTGATGGCAAAAGTCAATGATGACAGGGTCGAGAGGGCCCAACGTGAAAGGGTAAGTGTAAACACGTAGGTACCTTCCATATGGGTAGTGATGCTCTCTTCAGGGGATGGGATCTTACCACTTTGTTCTCCCCAGTTGCAGTCTCTCTTGATCTGCTCGAGATACCTCACGGTTATCGAGCAAATGTATCTCGACACGTGCTCACACCGACCAGGGACCGATGGAGGTTTCTCGGTCTTGAAATCAGATTTAAGGATGCACGGGCCGAGAACACACTCCTCAGGGAGCGGATCCATCGGCGTTTTGTTGCCGGCCGGCCGTGAAGAAGAAGAAGAAGAAGCTTTCTCTTTTTGAGGAACTGTTTTGGATGTTTTCGCCATTTTTATGAGTTGAGAAAAGAAGAAGATAGTAAGATTTGGAAACTGGCGGTGAAACTTGAAGATTTGGTGTTTGGAAACTGGCGGTGAAACTTGAAGATTAATGGAAGAGAAGAATTTGAGAGAGGTAAAAGCTTAGAAAATTGGATGAAGGTAAAGTTGATTCAATGAGGAGAAGACCTATTCATGGATTTACGACGACCGTTCAAAATCACTAATGGTCGATCGTCAACTGACACTCATTAATGGTTTGGGGAACTGCATCGACGGGACGTTTCGTTCACTTCCATCGCTTACGTCACGAGGATGACATCATAATTTTTTGAGGCTGAAAAGATTAGAAGGCTCAGTTCATTTCTTGTCACTACACTCCAAGAAACGAGGAGACTATCTGTATACGATTGAAATCGGGGCCATCATATTTCACTACCTAATCGAGACCAGAGTGTTGCATCGAAGGTTGGCCTCGACCAAATCACAAAGCTGAGGCATCGGGTTCGAGATCGAAGTTCCTTTCGAGATCGAGGTTGGCAGCTATCGAAGTCAAGAGAGACAGATACCGAGTAATATCGGGGATGACTTAATAACGGAAGAGCGAGATATCCGTAACTGGTCGAGGATCATGGCGTAAATCTCGGAACGGATCAAATCAGAAGCGATTAATTAGGTAATTATGTGATTTCCTACTGTAATTAGAGTTATACCATAAGTAGAATTCCTCTACTATAAAAAGAGGAGTTCTAATCATTTGTAACCCATGATCATTGACAGAGAAAAAAACATTACAATTTTTTCTTTCCTACTTACATTATTGTCCATCAGTTCGTTCCATTTTCTATTGTTCTTGGACTTATCGGTTCGAGTATATCTCAACTCGAGGGCTGGAGCTTCATTTGAAATTTTGGTTTGATTTATTTATAATTCAATTCTGTCATTTACTTTCATATTTATCAATCAGTGTTGAGTGAAATCACAAATCCTTAAAACCACAATATAAGTTTAATTGTTATCCAAATTTTAAAGTAAACCTGATTTCAGTTGGACCAAAGACAGCATCAACTAAGCAAGTGAAAATTTGAAATTATTTACTTATTCATGTATGTATGGAAGGAAAACGGTACACAAGAAGAGAAAATTTATTTCTTGTTGAGTTTGTGGCCTAAGTGTGGATTGAGAAAACGTACGCCAAGATGGAGTTTCCTTTTCTTTGTCAGTTAGTTTTGGCTTGAACTTCCTGTAAAAATATTCTTATTAGAGTGAGGTACTTAGAGAAAGGAACCACGATTCCAACTAATATTACTACAAAATAGCATGTTATTAGTTCAGTAATATTTCACCAATTGGCATGGAAAGTAATGAGAGTGCCATAGTTTATAGCTCCTACGTACTCATCTTTTCTTGACATTCATCTTCACTAATTTCCTCCTAGTCCCTAGCCAAAGAAAAATGCCCCACCCCTATCTTCCACTCGATAGCTCCCTTAAATTATCAGAAACTTTTATGTAGATATTTTTTCTAAGAGTCCGATCCGACCTATTTCAATATTTTACATTTGTAGAAAATTAAATATGCATATTAGCCGAAAGGACAGCTCTTTCACTTTTCAATTTTGGGTGACAAGCACATCATTTGCCCTTAAGAGTTCAACAGAGTCCATTACTCAAATGATCACTGAACTATCCTTAATTATCTCCTAAAGTCACTTTACTTTCGTTTGTAACAACAAAGTCATTGAACTATGCCTATTGCATTCAGAAGGTCATTCAACTAAATTTTTCAAATTTGGGATTGCAAAATACCTATTTTACCCTCTAAATTATAACATTTATCTTCTTTTTATTTTTTAAACTTTTTAATATTATAATTTTCCTTTTTAAATTTATATTATGGACTTACCTATAGAATAAATAAATATTATTTATAAATTAAAAAAATAAAAATTATTTAAGTATATATAATGCTGGAATAACAAAATAATGAGCATACTAAAAAAAATTAATTAGAATAATTTATTAGTAATACTAATATTAGTATTAACAACAAAAATTCAAAAATTTATTTACACAATTCAGAATGAAAGAAAATAAAGGATGCAAAATATATATATTCCTTGCATGTAATATAAAAATAATTATTTAAATAAGGGTATTTCTATAATTTACATTATATATTCTTGAAAACTATGCTCAATTATATAATTATGTTTCTATCAACTTTCCGACGACACAAAGTTATGTCAGCGAAAAGTAGGGGGACTATCTGTATAGGGTAAAATATGCTATGTTAAGTCGTGCATGAATGTTACACTCCATATTTTCGTACGTGGAAGTACGCCATAAGTAAATTGATATAAAATCGGAAATGAGATGTTACGTTCCGCATTTTCGTAAGTTGAAGTTTCATCCTTGATAAACATGTTCATCTCTTTAAAGAAAAGCAAAGAAACGTTACTCTTCATCTCTTAAAGGAATATTTTCATCCTTGATAAACATGTTCATCTCTTTAACGAAAAGCATAGAAACGTTACTGTTAATCTCTTTAAGGAAAAGTTTAATCCAAGCTTTTCTTGCATGGAAACGTGATTGCTTCGAACTTTTCATACGCCTTGTTCCGTGTTGTCATAATTGAAGTGTGTTAGGGAGATTGTCAAGAGAATTGGCTCAGATATGTTAATGATATCCCTTCTTTCTTTTGACATGGTCCAAATTATACTGAAAAAATGAGCAAATACACATTTTCTATAAATTACTCTATTCATAGAAATACTAGGGGTGTCTATATTCTTGATTCCCCATGTGAATTATTATTATCTTCTGTTGATGGGTCTCGAAAATACGTATGTTGGTAAAGTTTATTTCATGATATTAATCAGAGACATAATGGCCTTATGACGTACCGAGAGATTTTATTAACGTATTTCATATGTATTTCATGCATTTACATATGCACATTGACCCATGACCATATGGCGTTATATACGCGTATATATGTATATATATATATGTATATATATATATATATATACATATATACATATATGTATATATATGTATTTCATGCATTTACATATGCACATTGACCCATGACCATATGGCGTTATATACGCGTATATATGTAAATATATATATATGGGATATGGGAAAAGGTTACGGCGTTATATACGCACCACCACCTGATCAGCTGGTATATGATGATGATGTTGCCCACAGTGGCTGAATTATGGTTCAAACGGTGTTATATACGCGTATATATGTATGTATATTCAAACAGCGTAATATACGCGTATGTATATATATATATATATATATATATANTCATCCTTGATAAACATGTTCATCTCTTTAACGAAAAGCATAGAAACGTTACTGTTAATCTCTTTAAGGAAAAGTTTAATCCAAGCTTTTCTTGCATGGAAACGTGATTGCTTCGAACTTTTCATACGCCTTGTTCCGTGTTGTCATAATTGAAGTGTGTTAGGGAGATTGTCAAGAGAATTGGCTCAGATATGTTAATGATATCCCTTCTTTCTTTTGACATGGTCCAAATTATACTGAAAAAATGAGCAAATACACATTTTCTATAAATTACTCTATTCATAGAAATACTAGGGGTGTCTATATTCTTGATTCCCCATGTGAATTATTATTATCTTCTGTTGATGGGTCTCGAAAATACGTATGTTGGTNTGATAGACAGGTCGAGAGCCCTCCAAGTAGGGTATCAGCCCAGCAGAAGATGTTGGTGCACTCCAATATAATTAAGCATAATTTTCAAGAATATATAATGTATTATAAAATACTTTTATTTAAATAATACTTTTATTCTTTTATTCTGAATTATGTAAATAAATATTTGAATTTTTTTTGTTAATATTAAAATTATTATTACGAACAAATTATTCTAATTAATTTTTTTACTATGGTCATTATTTTGTTATTCCAGCACTATAAATGCTTAAATACTTTATATTTTTTTAATTTATAAATAATATTTATTGATTCTTTAGGTAAGTCCATAATATAAATTAAAAAGGAAAAATTATAATATTAAAAATTTAAAAAAAATAAAAGAAGATAAATATTTATAATTTAGTGGGTAAAATAGGTATTTGGCAATCCAAAATTTAGAAAATCTAGTTGAGTGACTTTCTGAGTGCAATAGGCATAGTTCAGTGACTTTATTATTACAAATGAAAGTAAAATAACTTTAGGAGATAATTTGGAATAGTTGAGTGACCATTTGAGTAATGGATTCTTCAACGTGTTCAATAAGCCGAACTTTTAGATAAAATGTCTATACGAAAAATTATCGAGTTTAAGGAATCATTGGTGTATTTGGCTAAAAAGAATGAAAAAGGAATACATATACATTGGCATTAGAAGGTGTTTTCGTGATGGAATTTTTGCCAGTTGTTCGTCCTTTTTTTTAAGGATCTTTTTTTTTTTTTACAATTGATGAACCTTTTAGACCAAGGTTTAAAGAATTTCTAATTTTATATCAGTCTAAAATTATGTAAGTTATTACAAATATTAGATCACAATCTAATGTTTTGTGAAAAAACTGAAAATTATATAAGCAAATATTAACTCAAATCTAACGTTGTCCGGAAGGAATAATTTTCAGAGGGGCTATATTTGCTTAACTTATAAAAATGGGGACAAAATCTAAACAATGACCTTAGAAAAGGACACTTGTGTAACTAAGCCGTTTGCATGTGCCAGTCCACTTGGGCAAATCGGAGGGGATGTCTATAAATAGCCACTAATAGAAGTTGTTTTTATTTTAAAGCCAGTGTTTTAAATGTATTTATTCTTTAGCCACTAGTTTAATGAACGTTTACCTGACTGGACAAAAATACACTTCTGCTATAACTTATATCTAAGCTTTTATTAACGATCAACACAATTAACTTCAGCAGCAGCAATAGTTTCTCGTCTGATTTACCTGACTGTGATCGCGAACTTGCAGAAGCTTCTCCCTCCGATTTCAAACCATAGTATTCAACTTTCTCGTCCAAAAATCAACATAAATTTACAGTAAGTTATGATTTTGTGTGTTTCTGTTGATTTTTATTTCTTTACTATGAATTTGATGGTACGAATTAGATTTTTTTTTTTTTGAATTTCTGGATAACGTTANCCATAGTATTCAACTTTCTCGTCCAAAAATCAACATAAATTTACAGTAAGTTATGATTTTGTGTGTTTCTGTTGATTTTTATTTCTTTACTATGAATTTGATGGAACGAATTAGATTTTTTTTTTTTTGAATTTCTGGATTGATAAGCTTAAGGACATCGCGTCCTATAATAATTCGATAAAAATTGAGGACATAATGTTAAGGATTTGGTGTCCCCGTTTCAAATTGAATTGAAAACGTTAAAGACACAATGTCCTTAACTTTTTTGCTATTGTTCTGAATATTACGGAAATACTGTCATAGTTTTGAAAATTGTTTAAAAAAGTTAAGGACACTAGGTCCTGAAGTTTGATTTTGAAGTTGAAAAGTTAAGGACACTAGGTTCTGAAGTTTGATTTTCAAGTTGAAAAGTTAAGGACACTAGGTCCTGAAGTTTGAGTTTCAATTTCATAGCTTAAGGACACTAGGTCCTGAAGTTAGATTTTCAAGTTGAAAACTTAAGGACACTAGGTGCTGAACTTTAGGTTCCAAGTTCAAAAGTTAAGGAAGTTGAAAAGTTAAGCACACTAGGTCCTGAAGTTTAATTTTGAAATTGAAAAGTTAAGGACACTAGGTCCTGAAGTTTGATTTTGAAATTGAAAAGTTAAGGACACTAGGTCCTAAAGTTTGAGTTTCAATTTTATAACTTAAGGACACTTGGTCCTGAAGTTTGATTTTCAAGTTCAAAAGTTAAGGACACTTGGTCCTGAACTTTAGGTTCCAAGCTCAAAAGTTAAGGACACTTGGTCCTTAACTTTGATTTTGAAGTTGAAAACCTAAGGACACTAGGTCCTGAAGTTTAATTTTGAAATTGAAAAGTTAAGGACACTAGGTCCTGAAGTTTGAATTTCAATTTCATAACTTAAGGACACTTGGTCTTGAAGTTTGAGTTTCAAGTTCAAAAGTTAAGGACACTTGGTCCTTAACTTTGAATTTCAAGTTCAGAAGTTAAGGACACTTGGTCTTGAAGTTTGAGTTTCAAGTTCAAAAGTTAAGGACACTTGGTCCTTAACTTTGAATTTCAAGTTCAGAAGTTAAGGACACTTGGTCCTTAACTTACAGTACTTGTTCTTAATTATACAAGGATTGCTCTTGACTTGCAGGATGGAAACAATATGCATTATAGTTGCATTTAATGGTAGATGGACTGAAGACTATAAGTATCTTGATCATAAAACAAAGCTTTTTCTAGTACCTGAGGCAATTCAGTTTGAAGATTTCATTAAACAGATCTTTGAAGTTATTGAATTGGATAGAGACAAGTTTGAAGCAATGATATGGTTTGATATCAACCTGGGAACAAGCAAGGGAATGCTTGTATCCAAAGATTTAGATCTTCAAACATGTATAGAGTTACTAGAAACTCATTCACTCTTCAAGGGTTGTCGTTTCATTGTTGATATTTCGGAAAGAGATTTTGGTACAACAAGCACCCTTGAAAATGTCAACAGAGAAACTGAACATGACAATCAAAACAAATGCCAACAGATAATGGAAATAGATATGGTTGAAGCTCAACCAATAACTGAAGAGGTGCTTCAAACATTTGATTCTATTCAAGTTGAAGGACAAAGCATTCTAGAGATTGACAACGAACAAGCTTTGGGTATTCAAGTCTTAGAGAGTGCACCGGTAATCGAAGAAGTTGCTGAAAAAACTTCTACTCAACTAACTAGACGAAGGTCAAATTCGAAACAAAAAGAATCCCCAACTACGATATTAAGAGAAAATGCTTCGTTGGATGAAATAAAAGTGGGATCAATATTTGACAAAAAGAAAAGTATAATTAACTGTTTTTCGAATATAGCAATTAAAGGACATTTTGAATTCAAGGTTGTAAGATCAATCTCAACAAGATATTCGTTGAAATGCAATGATGATAGGTGTGGGTGGAGTGTGCGTGCTTTCAGAATTAAAGATTCAACATTGCTAAGATAGTAAAGATCGAGAAAAATTATGACTGCTCAGTTAACACTATGACTTCTCCTTAACTTCTGTTAACCTTCTTTTATACTGTATTTTCAGGTTTGTTTATATGTTTTATACATATGGATCATCAATAGCTGGTTGGAATCATTGTAGACTAGTGATTTTTGTTGATGCAACTTTTTTGAAGTCAAAATTTCATGGTGTTTTAATGATTTCAGTTTCAAAGAATGCAAATAACCAAAATTTCCCACTAGCCTTTGGAATTGCAGAATCTGAAAATAACAATTCCTATGAATGGTACTTTAGTGAACTTCGCAATGCAATTGGAAGCCGTGAGAATTTAATTTTTTTTATCAGACAGGCATCAAGCTATTGCATATGCCATTGCAAAGGTATATCCTGAAAGCCACCATGGTATTTGTATCTATCATTTGGAGCAGAACCTCAAGCGAAGGAAAGTCAAAAGTGAGGTCACAAAACTTTTTTAAAGTGCTGCAAGAGTATACAGGCGCAAAGAATTTGATCTTTACATGTCAGATATAGCAAAAGTAGATAAGAAGACTTATGACTACTTGATGGAAGAATCACCGGAAAGGTGGGAACGTTCTTGTAGTCTACGACGAAGATATGACATGCTCACCACAAACATAGTTGAGTCAATAAATTATGTCCTATTAGAAGAAAGGGAGCTGCCCATATTAAGAATGATGGATTTCATCCAAGTGAAGCTACAACGTTGGTTTTATGAAAGAAGAAATCAAGCAGAAGGAACTTTTTATGATGTTTCTTGTTGGGTAGAAGAGGAATTAAAGAAAAATATAGATTTAGCCTTTACTTTGAATGTAAGTATTATGTTCTATGTTTAGGTTATTATTTTAATATAATTTAACATAATGTACTAACTTATAAGTTTTCAACATTGAAGGTCTTCCCTGTTGATTCATGGCGTTCTAGAGTTGAAGAAGAAGGAATTACTTTCTTGGTGGACTTAAAGAAAAGAACATGTGATTGTTTTCAGTTTCAATTTGATGAATTACCATGCATACATGCAATTTCAGCTATTGAGAAGAGAAACATCAAGAAGTCCAACTTTTGCTCGCACTGGTACTTAAAGGAATATTGGCTGAAAACATATGAAATACAAATACATCCTATATGACATACTGATTCTTGGATTGTACCAGAGAGTGTAAAATCACAAATTATTAAACCTCCAGATTTCAAAGTGCCACCAGGTAGAAGGCAGAAGAAATGGAATATTCCAGTTACCGAGTCATCAAAAATATCATTCAAATATGGTCTTTGCAGAAGAATTGTTCATAATAGAAAGGCTTGTATATATTCTCCGGCAGTCCATCCATTTTCTAGGAAGCATAGAGAAGAGTATATTTATTGATTCTTTTAAGCTTTTGCTATGAATTTGATTCATTTAGATTATTCTTATTTGAGAAGATGTTTTAATTTTCAAAATTTCTTTCCGCTTATGTTCTTTTTTTTCTTTTGATTTCAAAGTTCAGAAGTTAAGGACAGACAGTCCTTAACTTTGACTTTCAAGTTCAGAAGTTAAGGACAGGGCGTCCTTAACTTCCATTTACAGGTTTATAAGTTAAGGATGAGCATTCCTTAACCTCGACTTACATTTTTAAAGTTAAGGACAAGCAGTCCTTAACTTTGACTTTCAAGTTCAGAAGTTAAGGACATGGAATCCTTAACTTCCATTTACAGGTTTATAAGTTAAGACGAGCAGTCCTTAACTTCGACTTACATGTTTAAAAGTTAAGGACAGTCAGTCCTTAACTTTGACTTTCAAGTTCAGTTAAGGACATGATGTCCTTAACTTCCACTTACAAGTTCAAAGTCCTTAACTTCGACTAACAGGTTCAAAAGTTAAGGACAGGCAGTCCTTAACTTAAACTTTCAAGTTATAAAGTTAAGGACAAGCAGTCCTTAACTTCCACTTACAGGTTTAAAAGTTAAGGACTGCTTGTCCTTAACTTTATAACTTGAAAGTTTAAGTTAAGGACTGCCTGTCCTTAACTTTTGAACTTGTAAGTCGAAGTTAAGGACTTTGACTTTCAAGTTCAGTTAAGGACATGATGTCCTTAACTTCCACTTACAAGTTCAAAAGTTAAGGACAGGCAGTCCTTAACTTAAACTTTCAAGTTTAAAAGTTAAGGACAAGCAGTCCTTAACTTCCACTTACAGGTTTAAAAGTTAAGGATAGGAAGTCCTTAACTTCGACTTACAAGTTCAAAAGTTAAGGACACTCGGTCTTTAACTTTGAATTTGAAAATAGACAAATCAATACTTAACAGAAACAAAGAAATTAAAAACATGATGCCTTCATATTACTTCTGAAATTATAATTTTGCATAGCTGTGACAAAAAATTATGCTATGCAAACAAAATGAAATTTCCTTTTGCAAAATTTACAAGAAATTTCAGAATTCATATGGATTGTTTACAAAAAATCAACTACAACTAAGTTTCTTTACAACTAAACTACAGCTCCTTCGGACAAAAAGTTCCATTTTTACTATCATAGTCGTCGCCAACATTTTCTGGTGGTGTATCATAACCAGAGTTTCTTTTCCACTCTCCTTGTGCCCAAAGATTTGCTGAAAGTTCTTTTCTAAAGTATTTTATGTCTTCAGGTTGGAATTTCTCCACTTCCTTTTCCATCATCAACAACTCCACATATTTGATTAGGAATGCACCACAATCAGTCCTATGAAAAATGTAAGATATGGAGTCAATTAAACAATAAATCTAAAGTACATATAAATTATATAACAAATAACAACACGTACAATCCAGTTTGGTGTGGTGATCTTTGCCACTGAATATCAAATATTTTGAATGCATTTCCAAAAGACTTGTGATTTTTCTCAAACTGTGAGAACTTTAGCAAGTTAGTGATCACGCGGGCATACATTTCAATGTGCTTCATTCCTGCCTCATATGGCTCACTATATATGGAATCATACACATCAATCTTTTTCTCATTCAAGTCCAATACCCCCAACAAAAAAAAAATTCACAGCATTATCTTCTTCCGAAGGAAGCCGACATGGAAAAAAGATTTTATCAACCTCTATCCAAGCAATTCCACATCGACGATTGTCACCCCACACATATGGTGTCAGAACCAACTGATTATCACCACACCAAAAGATATATGTAACATCTTAATTGAATTCCTTATATATCTGTAGCATATAGTTATCAAAAACTATATCTGTAGTTAAGCAACGAAAAGGATGATCGCGAGGGTGGTATCATTCCTTCTTTCTCAAATAATATAGGGCAATGTCAATATGCTTCATAAAAAAGCAAAAAATAAAACAAATCCATCAGTCATAAAATAATTTAAAAAATAGTAAATTAAGAATAAAGAAAATAAATGCCTTGCGAATTATCAAACCTTATCGTCAAGTACAAAGCTACTATCTCAAAGCTCAATGAAGAAATTTTTGCTACTGATTTTTAGCTGATACAATTTGTATGGATTCTTCCTCACACTATTATCATCAGCATATATATCAGTTTGCCCCTTGAAAATTTTGAAAATATGAAAATTAGAATTTAGTCCTCATTTCCTAAAAGGACACTAGGTCTTGAAGTTTGATTTTCAAGTTGAAAACTTAAGGACACATGATCCTGAAGTTTGATTTTCAAGTTGAAAAGTTAAGGGCACATGGTCGTGAGGTTTGATTTTCAAGTTGAAAACTTAAGGACACATGGTCCTGAAGTTTGAGTTTCAAGTTGAAAAGTTAAGGACACTTGGTCCTGAACTTTGATTTCCATGTTCAAAAGTTAAGGACACTAGGTCCTGAAGTTTGATTTTCAAGTTCAAAACTTAAGGACACTAGATCCTGAAGCTTAAGTTTCTAGTTCAAAAGATAAGGATACTTGGTCCTGAAGTTTGAGTTTCTAGTTCAAAAGTTAAGGACACTTGGTCTTGAAGTTTGAGTTTCAAGTTGAAAAGTTGAGGGCACATGGTCCTAAAGTTTTATTTTCAAGTTGAAAACTTAAGGACACTTGGTCCTTAAGTTTGAGTTTCTAATTCAAAATTTAAGGACACTTGGTCCTGAACTTTGAGTTTCTAGTTCAAAAGTTAACGACACTTGGTCCTGAAGTTTGAGTTGAAAAGATGAAAAGTTGAGGACACATGATCCTGAAGTTTGATTTTCAAGTTGAAAACTTAAGGACACATGGTCCTTAAGTTTGATTTTCAAGTTCAAAAGTTAAGGACACTTGGTCCTGAACTTTGATTTCCATGTTCAAAAGTTAAGAACACTAGGTCCTGAAGTTTGATTTTCAAGTTCAAAAGTTAAGGACACTTGGTCCTGAACTTTGATTTCCAAGTTCTAAAGTTAAGGAGACTTGGTGCTAAACTTAGACTTTACATTCACAGAACTTAAGGACACTTAACTTTAGGAATTTCAAAATCAATACACTTAGTCCTAAATTTAAATTCACAAGTTAAGGACACAAATTTAAGCAATTAACAAATAATAAAATACATTAAGGGACTTACGGTTTTTTGCGACCTTTCCTTTTCTCCTTGCCCAACCACGCAATGAATTTCTTCAATAATTTTGTATCATCTTTGGCATAATGAAAAATACATGTACGAGTATATTTTGATTTTATCCAGCCTGAATTGTTGGGAGTATTTTCATTCTGTGCCATCGATTTTGTTGTTTTTCTTTCCTGTTCAAAAGGAGATTTCAACTGCCAACTAAGCATCTTATTCCTTTGCCTCCACCAAGCTCTTCTTCAACATTTCCTTCAACCTACATAGGCAAACCCTCATCAATGCTCATTTGTGCACTTGGAGCAGTAGGAGTAAGAATAAAAAATGATGGACCATCATAACCAATATTATCACCTCTCTTCCTTTTCCCAGTATATTGGTTAAGAGCTTCATCTTTGTTTTACTCTGCAGACAAAAGTATATATACACATTAGTTTGCTGCAAGTTGTCAACAGTTTCAATTATGAATATAATATTTAGGACACAATAAATACATGTCTCGTTCACACTACCTTCTTGTATTTTTTCAACAGACGATTGAGCTGACATATTGGTTGCATTTTCTTTATCTTCCAACTGCACATTTTCTTTGTCTTGCAACTGTTCTCCATGTTCTTCAATTGCAAGTTCACTAGATTCTACAAAATATTTAAAAGAGCTAACACAATTAGTACTTGTTATGTATAAAATTAAAAAAACCATTGTCTAACCTTTTGCAACTGTCAAGATGATCCCAGTTAAATCATTATCTTCAGTAGCATTTTCTTCGCTTCCAATATTGTCGGGAAGAGAGCAAGGTGTAGAGAGATCACATGTTCCATCTATGCATTTGGAAACAGTCTCACTTATGCTTGTCCCTTTGGTATTTTCGAAATCTTGAGATTGTACTCCAGTTCTCTCTTGATACTCCACTCCATCTTCTTCCCTCGCAGCTTCAAAAGATTCTGTAACATTTACAATTAAAACTCATTCTAATAATTTACTAAAACTAACATTCAACAAAACATAAAAATTCCATCTAACCTTGATTGGCAGAATTTTGAAATCCAAACTTCTCTTTATATGTGAGAGGTGTAGACATATCATATGTTCCTTCAAAACATTTGCATACAATCTCACTTACACTTGTTCCCAATGGACTTTCTAAATCCTGAGATTGCACTACACATTTACAGATTTTCTCTGTTACTCCCGTCTCTTTTAGATTTTCCTGCTCTTGAAATTCTACAACATCTTGAACTTCCACTCCATCAATAAATTCTACATATATTAGTAACACAAAAAATTTTATATGTATTACTCTATTTAATATAAATTTCAATGACAAAAAATTCATAATCTATATCTAACCTTTCCCAATTTGAGTGCTAATAACAGTTTCATCATCTAGATGTGCATCTCTATAATTGCTTTCATACTAAACTTCTTCATGCACATCCGCATCATTACGTTCACCACCACCTGCATCTTTGTTAATTGACACTGTAGGTTCTGTACCATCACCATGATCATCAACTCTATCTTTACTAATTGGAACACTAGATTCTCTCTCTATGTTTTGTTCATCAGCTTTCACAAAAATCTTCAGCAAAGTATCAATCTTTGATCCTAGACTTTTTTTAAATCCTATGAAAGAAACTAAATTAGAAACTTAAGGACAAACAATCCTTAAGTTTGAATTCCAAGTTAAAAGGTTGAGGACACTTGGTCCTTAACTTTGAATTCCATGTTCAAAAGTTAAGGACAGACAATCCTTAACTTTGAATTCCAAGTTAAAAAGTTGAGGACACTTGGTCCTTAAGTTTGAATTCCAAGTTAAAAAGTTGAAGACACTTGGTCCTTAACTTTGAATTCCAAGTTCAAAAGTTAAGGACATACAGTCCTTAACTTTGAATTCCAAGTTAAATAACTTTGTTCCAAGTTGAAAAGTTAAGGACAATAGGTCCTTAACTTTGAATTGGTGTCCTCAACTTTAAACTAACTGAAATTAATGATATTACCTTCATATCGTTTTTAATCTTTTTTTCTATCACCGATTTCTTCTGATTTATTCTAGTAACTTCAGCCTGCAGATCCTTTTTAAACTACTCTGATAATCTCAGAATCAAAAAAGACTAATGCTATTAAAAGACATAAAACTTACTTTAACAATTTCTAGAATCATAAACACTAATGCTATTAATGTTACTTGAATTCATTATGGAAGTATCTTTTACACAGATAATCATATTGTGGAGATTTCATGTCTGAATAACATAACATCCGAGGATAACCACATTCTCGAAAGTTAACAAATTGTTTTTATTGGAAAATTGGCAACAGTTCCATAATCCAAACACAAAAAGCAAAAGGAAAGCCAAGTAGAGTGTAGTTATCCTTGTCTTTATCTTTGTCTTTCTCTTTCTCATTCTCATTCTCATTGGGCTTCAAACAACTCTTCAATGATTTTAATAGTGTTTCATAACATAGAGAGCCCCAGTTGAATGAAGAGCAAAGTACATCATCATCTACAATTTTCATTAACTTCTCAGACACGTTCCTACTCTTCCGCTCCCAATAAAACAGATTCAACAAAATATATTGTTGCTAACTTCACAACATCATCATCGCTGCCTTCAAATGACGAATCTGTACCATCTGGGTGACTAGAAATAAAATCATACAAATCACCTAACTCAATACGATCCTTTCCAGGGAAATAGACTTTCAAAAGCCTATTCTCTTTTTTATCCAAACCTTTAATATCCAGTGTAAAAGAACAGTTCAAACCAGTGATTATATTAAATGCTTCCCGTGTAAACTTAAGTTCATGGTCAAAAACCTTGAACGTCATCGAATTAGCATCATTACTTACAATTTCAGAAAGTAATACACAGTGAATAAGTTTACGAGAAAACTTCACACTTTGTAACTTGAAAAAGTTCCCGAAAATACCATCACTTAATTTCTTCCATTGCCGATTTGACAAAAAACTTTTTATCGTTTCCTTATATTGTAGATTTCGTTTCCTATAGCTCATGAGGTTTCGCCAAACATTAAACTTGAACACACGATCTCCTTTCATTATAACACTAGAAAGAAGGAAAAAGAGCATAAAACATTAAACTCGAACACACGATCTCCTTCCATTATAACACTACAAAGAAGGAAAAAGAGCATAAAAGATTTGAACAAGCAGTCCTTAAATTAAAGTTTCAAGTTAAAAAGTTAAGGAAAATAGGTCCTTAACTTTAAGTTTCAAGTTTAAAGGTTAAGGACAATAGGTCCTGAACTTCAACTTTCAAGTTTAATAATTAAGGACACTTGGTCCTGAACTTAAAGTTTCAAGTTCAAAAGTTAAAGAAAAGCAGTCCTTAACTTCAAGCAAGTTAAAAAGTTAAGGACAAGCAGTCCTTAACTTAAAGTTTCAAGTTAAAAAGTTAAGGAAATAGGTCCTTAACTTTAAGTTTCAAGTTTAAAAGTTAAGGACAATAGGTCCTGAACTTCAAATTTCAAATTTAAAAGTTAAAGACACTCGGTCCTGAACTTCAAGTTTCAAGTTCAAAAGTTAAGGACAAGCAGTCCTTAACTTCAAGTTTCAAGTTAAAAAGTTAAGGACAAGCAGTCCTTAACTTAAAGTTTCAAGTTATAAAGTTAAGGACAACATTAACTTATAGTTTTCAGTTCTTAACTTAAAAGTTCAAGTTAAAAAGTTAAGGACAATAGGTCCTTAACTTATAGTTTTCACTCCTTAACGTAAAAGTTCAAGTTAAAAAGTTAAGGACAATGGGTCCTTAACTTATAGTTTTCAGTTCTTAACTTAAAAGTTCAAGTTAAAAAGTTATGGACAAGCAGTCCTTAACTTCAAGTTTCAAGTTCAAAAGTGAAGGTCAAGCAGTCCTTACTTCAAGTTTCAAGTTAAAAAGTTATGGACAAGCAGTCCTTAACTTAAAGTTTCAAGTTAAAAAGTTAAGGACGATAGGTCCTTAACTTATAGTTTTCAGTCCTTAACTTAAAAGTTCAAGTTAAAAAATTAAGGACAATAGGTCCTTAACTTACAGTTTTCAGTCCTTTAACTTAAAAGTTCAAGTTAAAAAGTTAAGGACAATAGGTCCTTAACTTATAGTTTTCAGTCCTTAACTTAAAAGTTCAAGTTAAAAAGTTAAGGACAATAGGTCCTTAACTTATAGTTTTCAGTCCTTAACTTTGAGATCCAAGTCCAAAAGTAAAAAGCACTTCGTCCTAACTTTTATGAACACATTTAACTAAAAATTCATAAACACAGTTAGCTTATGAATTCGAACGACTATTTTCATGAAATATCCTTACATAATCAAATATATTGATTGAACCACAAACAAAAAAATTACTGAATAACATTATCACAAAAATCCGATCCTTATTCGACACTAAAATCAACTTATAATCGTTATTTTCGAAATTTCAAACATACTTCATGCAACACACAACATTGATCTCGATTAAGCAGATACAAAAACAAAAAATGCATAAAAGCAAAAAAAAATCAAATAAAACAACTGCAACTGGTTCGAGTTCGATAAATTACTAGTTCAATCGTACAAAGCAGATAAGATGACGAAGGAAAAGATTAACTGCAACTGATTTGCATGCAAAGATGGTACAGGTACTAGCACGAAGAGCTCTGAAAAGTTTGCCTCGCAATTTTCCCTCTTAATGAATAAAATAAGAGTTTTAACATATAAGAAGTAAACAAAGAGCAAAACAATCTTTTAAAAATAATTTTAATTGAGTAGTGGCTATTTTTGCTCAGCATTAGAATTGTTGGATAAAATAAACACCACCATTATTAGTGGCTACCACACGTAAATTTTCCCAACTGGGGGATGTGTATCACGACCCCAAATCTAGGCCAGTCGTGATGGCGCCTATCGTGGAACTAGGCCAGCCAAAACTACACTCGAATCATAAGCTTCCATTTACACCTTTACTATACTGATTACCCATAAAGGTTTCCTTTAAACATTTATAAAACAGTTAAAGCTATACTGAATATTAAATACAACCCCGAGAACCCGGAGTCACTGGTTATGAGCCTCTACATAAAATATACAACTCAACGAAAATAAATTCTATAATAGTAAGCAGGAGAGAGAGCAGGACTGCGGACGCATGCAGCCACCTCGCAAACCTCCGAGAATCTCTAGAACAGATAGGCAGCTCACCCTGCCCTAACACCTGAATCTGCACACAAGGTGCATGGAGTAATGTGAGTACACCAACTTAGTAGTAATGAAAATAAATCAGGTGTGAGTAGCAAGAAACACATAAAATCAATGTCACCAAATCACAAGATGCACAGCCTTTCTTTCCAACAGTATAACATAGATATATGAAATCATCATGCCTTAAAACCAACTTCAGAAAAATCCTTTGAAGAATGTATATTTTCAACAACTTCAAACCGAAAGATTTAGTATGAAAATGAAACGAATCATATAGAGGCCCCTCGGGCGAAACATATTTCATAAGCTCCGCGTGAAAGTAGTAAGATCATAAGTAGCCCCTCGGGCAAAACATGTATCATAATCAGCCCCTCGGGCATGCCTCACAATCACTCATAATCAGTCATTCAGCACCTCACAGTTACTCATGCTTCCTAATCACTCGGCACTCTGTGCGGCTCACTGGGGATGTGTGCAGACTCCGGAGGGTCTCCTTCAGCCCAAGCGCTAATATCAAGCCACCTTGTGGTGTATCATATCCTCATAATCAGGCCCTAGGCCTCACTACGCAGAACCACTCAAAAAGCCTCTCGAGCGAATCAGTAAAACAGGGTACTCAACCCAAAACATCATTTTTAAATCTCAAAGTAGTGTAAATCAGGCTGAGTTTCGAAAACAGTAAGCACAATGCGGATGAGTGAAATCATCAATACATACTGAGTAAAACAACAGTAAAAAGCCCCCAAGGGGTCTAAACAGATCGGCACAAGTCCCCAAACACGGCTTATAGCCCAAATATTTCAGCAATCTTTAGAACATAATTTAACATAAGGTTTTGAGTAAAATATGCAACTCAATAGTTGCCGCGGAGAGGACCTAGTCTAATCCAAAAATCAGTGCGCGCCACATACTCGTCATCTAACATGTGCGCCATTCTAAATCAGTGAGAAATACGTAGTCCTGGGTTTGATACCCTCAGGACAAGATTTATAACCATTACTTACCTCTACCGGGCCACAGCACTAGTCCGCTATGCTCTTGCCCCTCAAATTGGCTCTCGATTGCTCCGAATCTAGCCAAAACCAGTTTAATATCATTAATATATGCCAAAGGAACACAACCCAATCGAAAACTATCAAATTATACAAGAATTTTGAAATTCGGCCAAACCCGAACCCCGGGCCCACATCTCGGAATTCGATAAAATTTGCATCACTAGCATCTTCATTCCCTTACGAGTCTACCCATACTAAATTTACCAAAATCCGACCTCAATTTCCCACTCAAAACACCAAAAGAAGTTTCTAAATTTTCCCCCATTTTCCCAACTTTTCTACTTTAATTCCTCAAATTGCATGGTGAAAATCAAGACAAATTCATGAAATTGAACTAAAATTGATTGAAAAACACTTACCACAAGAACCCCGCTGAAAAGCTCGTCCAAATGTCCTTTCCCCGAGCTCTATAATGGAAAAACAAGTCATGGCCAAGAATCCACGAAATAGAACTTAAAAACTGACTGCCCAAGCCTCTTTCTTCACTGCGATCGTGGAAGCTCCCACGCGATCACGAAGAACAAATCTGGTGCCCCATCAAATTACACTACGCGATCGCGATTCAGCAGGACATAAACCCACGCGATCGCAAACCACTCTACGTGATCGCGAAGAACAACGGCTCAGCCCACTCACCGCCCTTTAACTCTATGCGAACGCGAACAACACCATGCGATCGCACTGCACAACAACCTCACACTCACGCGATCGCGACCGCCACCACGCGATCGCATATAACAAAACTTCTGCCATCCCCAGCTAGGTCTACACGATCCCAAACACCCTCCCGCGATTGCGTAGAAGGAAACCAGAAACTCACACCAGCAAAAATCTGCCCAGTTTTCAAGCCAAGAGTTGGTCCGTTAACCACCCGAAACACACCCGAGGCCCTCGGAATGTCAACCAAACATACCAACATATCCCATAACATCATTCAAACTTAGTCGAGCCTTCGAAACACCAAAAACAACATGAAAACACCAAAATTACATCAAATTCAAGCCTATGAACTTTGAAACTTCCAAATTTCGCCAACGACGCCGAAACCAACCAAAACACCTCCGATTGACCTGAAAGTTTGCATACATACTCAAAATGACATTACAGACATGTTCCAACTTTCGGATTTCCATTCCGACCCTGATAGCCTATTTTCCACTGCCAACCGAAAATCGCCAAAAACTAACTTTCGCCAATTCAAGTCTAATTCTACATCGGACATCAAAACTCCATTCCGAACACACTCCTAAGTCCCACTTCACCTAACGAAACCATCCGAGCCATAAAATCCGCATTCCGAGGTCGTTCACCAATTAGTCAACTCTCAGTTGACTTTCTCAACTATTAGGCTACCTTGAGAGACTACACGCCTCAATTCTTACCATGACCACTCTGAACCCGTACCAACCTACCCAACACACATAAATGAATTTGAACCACATAAAATGAAGCAGAAACGGAGGAAACGGGGCTAAACTCTCAGAACGACTGGCCAGGTCATTACATCCTCCCCCACTTAAACATATGTTCGTCCTCGAACGTGCCAAGAGTTGTTCTCCAACACCATCAAACGGTTATGTAACTTACCATGCACATACCCGGGGGTGATCCCACATCACCCTATCTCATATAGGTCCAATAGGACAATACTGTTGAAATTTTGAAATCCAAATCCTGGCCCAGAAACCTTAGAACCAAATTCCCACTTCTGAAATAATATGCAAGATCAAAATTTCCATAACTGTAGCCTGAACAAGTCTGAACATGATGAATCAAGCCATATACATACCCCAGATGAAATCACATAATACACCGCGTGACTCAAACACTCATAGCAATAACTCTTAACCACAGTAACTGCTTAGAACAACCCAATATCGGTACATAACCCCTTATCAAGAAATGCCTCGCTCTAACACTTCCATATACTGCCGATGATGAAAGAAGCACGTAGAACTAACAACCATTCGTCCGATCAGCCAGACATGAAACTCCCCTTTCCCAAACAGGAATTATGGCAGATTTCTAAGCCGACTCCCGATATTTATCCTCCCAACTATGATGTAGAAAATTCTGAAAACATTCACTCTAGGTCCAATGAAATCTTCTCATCCATCACGACCACCCTGATAACATGACACATCGATACAATTCGAAGCCAAAACTTGTGCAACTAGTGCACTTAACAGCAACTTCCCAATGTAATCAAATTATATAAAAGATCCACGAGAGGACTATCCTGCCATTAACAATTACCATCACCATATCATACTAACAGCCTGGCACACACCGTAAAAAATCAAAAAAACATGTATCCAATACCAGAGGTCATACCCTATATAACTCCGCTACACTGCGCGATCTCATCCAATGCTGGTCCACTTGAACTACTTCAAGACACCTTCCCCAAAATCAATAACCATTCGAAATTCGACATCAAGTACTTAAAGTGCATTACCATAACCATGGGGGAAACCGGACGATACCATGCCACCCGAAATAGAAGGTATATAACCAACACGTCTCAATCCCTCAATACCCAATTACTTACCTTACTCAAATCTAGCTATAACGCCCAATTAGAACCGCACGATATGTGCATATAACCAATAATCACCACTCGTCGCAACACCGAAGAGTAACTCATAGATCACTCTAGGACATGAATAAACTCAATCACAATTGAATTGTACATTTCTCAATAATAGAAACTCGGAGCCAACAATTCCGACCCGGTTCAGAACACACACCCATATTAGCCTACCAGTGACCCTAAATTAACTCTGATCACCCACAACAGATAGATAACTTACCGAAAAGTTCACAATGACGGAATCATGGTACATACTAACATCAGACTAGCTCAGCTCGCATCTTCGCAGTTCACTACTATAAAATATCCGATTTATGAGAACTCTCAGTCTCGAAGTCCATAAAACGTACGGATTACCATATCTGATCACAACTCCACCGTTCGAATACATGAGACATCCCAAATACTCACTCATTCCACGAGGGATACCCCTATAATTCTTCCGTTTACCAAGCAACCTTGAATATCAACAGTCGATCTAGTAATAGGGCGCCGCCATACCAATGAAGTGCCCTTAACTCAAACACATTGCTCTTTCTGAAATATATACCCTCATCAAGTCGTACCAATTAGTGATATCATCTACATAGTCATCTGAAATTGCCCATGCTGCCTAAGAATTTATGACCTTCCTTCCAGAACCGAACTGTGACCTCACATATGCAAATCGCAACTCTACCCAACATACCAACCCTACATATTNTCTCGAAGTCCATAAAACGTACGGATTACCATATCTGATCACAACTCCACCGTTCGAATACATGAGACATCCCAAATACTCACTCATTCCACGAGGGATACCCCTATAATTCTTCCGTTTACCAAGCAACCTTGAATATCAACAGTCGATCTAGTAATAGGGCGCCGCCATACCAATGAAGTGCCCTTAACTCAAACACATTGCTCTTTCTGAAATATATACCCTCATCAAGTCGTACCAATTAGTGATATCATCTACATAGTCATCTGAAATTGCCCATGCTGCCTAAGAATTTATGACCTTCCTTCCAGAACCGAACTGTGACCTCACATATGCAAATCGCAACTCTACCCAACATACCACACATGCCATGCCAACCTAGGAAAAATATGGGAACTCCATGTCCCCTTCTGATCCACAAGCAACTACGTACCCAACTAGCCAAGAACTCCCATTGGATCCTATTTAGAAACAAATTCACTACACGTCATAAGAAAATATGCACCCTTAACCGCGGTAGAAACCATCCGGAACTATCCGAAATCCCATTTGCGCAACACCAAACCATGATGACTGAATTCTTCTAACTCAACCAAACTACGCAGGCCACCAAAAATCCAAGAGCATTGCTAAGAAACACCCAAAAAACTCGTCACCTCATGAACACCCAAGAACTAATCCCTTACCATGTCGATCTGACCTACTACCAAGTTGCCCTATTTACCCAAGTTCCTTCTGACTTACCTTCAAATTGATACTTCTCCCTGCCGTAATACCAAAATTTTTTACCCAGACTCACCAAACGCAACCCAAGCATAAAACAATACCGTCTAAGGCTCATAAGCCGCCGAATACTTCCTCAAACATCCCCAAAAGTACCACATTCGAATTACTTACCCTAAATAGACTTCCTGCGAATCTAAAGCCATTACCTTCACCTTCCTGATACGGATACGTAGAACCCGTGATGATGTACATATGACACAAGTCTTGACACCCTCTATTGTAAATCTCAATCATACCGACCAATTAGACAGAATCGACCTGACCCGTTTGCACACTAACATACTAGGAAAGTAATCCACCCACTTTAAGCCACAAGCAAAGTCATACAGTGAACACACTACACCTTTTACAACTTCCACTAAATCATTCAATAGAACCCAATTACCCAACAAAGTACATTGCAACCTATATCGAAGAAATTTCCATTACTCGTGACATTCCCAGACCCCACACCTGTAGGTCATAACTGATTTACCAATATACCTCGAACTGAAACCAATACCACACATAATCATGCAATCAACTTAGCATTAACAGACTCCCCCACTTGGCTCAAAGCCCACGATCGAGACAAACAATAACTTATAATGCCCATAATAATCACCATCCGTCTAACAGCTCAAGTCATCTGCAAATCTCGCATTCACCATTGCAATAGTCACGCCAACATCCACAAGTGATCTAAACTCCAATTACAACATATATCATTTACTGGTAGAAGAGAACTTATTACAGAACTATATAGGGACCACACACCTTGGGAAAACCCGCAGGAGATACCCCTGCCCGCTTAGCCTCAACTGCTATCTCTCCATACACTTCTGAAGACAAAAACTATCACGCAATCACTACACCTTCCTGCATCTGAACACAACCAACGCCTACCCTCGAGGCACCACAATACGCGGTAAAAACCTGAAGCTGATGGCAGAACTAACACTGGAGCGGTGGTCACAGAAATCTCGAGCTTCTGGAAGCTCTACCTACACATGTCTGACCACATGGATACCCTTACTGGACACCACGTGTCCCAAGAATGCTACTGAACCGAGCCAAAAGTCACACTCGGAGAATTGGCATAGAGCCTTTGCTCCCTGAATCCTTATAATGCCATATTCAGATATTGAGTACGCTACTTCTAGCTACGCGAATATGCCAGGACGCCATCAACGAATAAAATAACAAGGAGTGCTAATACGGCAGGAATACACCGTAAATCAAATACATGAACGTTACTGGGCCAAATGATCAACTCAAAAGACATCACCAGGAATCCATAACCCAACAGAGAAATCCGCTTCACTACACAACATGAGAGGTCTTCCAACATACTCACAACTCAAGGTCATATACCAAATCGAGATAGAAATCAAACACTCAATAAATCTTGCCACATTTTTAGCCAACCCTTTTGACACAATTCACAGTCTGAACACATCTAACCATCAAATCACACCCACTACATAGGCATCTCGTCACCAATTTTCATCAATAAGAACACAAACGGACATACAAGTCCCCAATTACATGTACCCACACAACGAAAATCTCAGCAATCAAGCCACAGAATGAATCCGGCCTCAAATCCTCCAGACTGGCCCATTACCAATATGCCAAAATCACATCTCATCCATGGAAGTCACAAGCCGTCGATGCACAGCTGATACCAAGCGCTCTCGCGCGCGTTCGAATACAAGGAAGGAATTCAAGAGTTACGCTCTTGGCTGAATACAATGGATTCGCACGACAAGAATTTAAAAAAATGTGAGATTTTCCTAAGGGTTTCGCAGCCTCTCGAAGATAAGTACAGACGTCTCCGTACCGATCCGCAAGAATCTACTAAACCTGCTCATGACCGGTGAGTCCTATGTAACCTAGCGCTCTGATACCAAACTGTCATGATCCCAAATCTAGGCCAGTCGTGATGGAGTCTATCGTGGAACTAGGCCAGCCAAAACTACACTCGAATCATAATAAGTTTCCATTTATATCTTTACTATACTGATTACCCATAAATGTTTCCTTTAAACATTTATAAAACAGTTAAAGCTATACTGAATATTAAATACAACCCCAGAGAACCCGGAGTAACTGGTCATGAGCATCTACATGAAATATACAACTCAACAAAAATAAATTCTATAATAGTAAGCAGGAGAGGGAGCAGGACTGCGGACGCATGCAGCCACCTCGCAAACCTCCGAGAATCTCTGGAACAGATAGGCAGCTCACCCTACCCTAACACCTGAATCTACACACAAGGTGCAGGGAGTAATGTGAGTACACCAACTTAGTAGTAAAGAAAATAAATCAGGTCTGAGCAGCAAGAAACACATCAAATCAATGTCACCAAATCACAAGATGCACAGCCTTTCTTTCAAACAGTATAACATAGATATATGAAATCATCATGCCATAAAACCAACTTCAGAAAAATCCTTTGAAGAATGTATATTTTCAAAAACTTCAAACCGAAAGATTTAGTATGAAAATGAAATGAATCATATAGAGGCCCCTCGGGTGAAACATATTTCATAAGCTCAGATGAAAGTAGTAAAATCATAAGTAGCCCCTCGGGAAAAACATGTATCATAATCAGCCCCTCGGGCATGCCTCACAATCACTCATAATCAGTCACTCAGCACCTCACAGTCACTCAGCACCTCACAGTTACTCAGCACCTCACAGTCACTCGGCACTTTGTGCGCTCACTGGGGGTGTGTGCAGACTCCGGAGGGGCTCCTTCAACCCAAGCGCTAATATCAAGCAACCTCGTGGCGTATCATATCCTCACAATCAGGCCCTCGGCCTCACTCCGCAGAACCACTCAAAAAGTCCCTCGGGCGAATCAGTAAAACAGGGTACTCGACCCAAAACATCATTTTTAAATCTCAAAGTAGTGTAAATCAGGCTGAGTTTCGAAAAAAGTAAGCACAATGCGGATGAGTGAAATCATCAATACATAGTGAGGAAAACAACATTAAAAATCCCCCAAGGGGTCTAAACAGATCGGCATAAGGCCCCAAATACGGCTTATAGCCCAAATATTTCAACAATCTTTAGAACAAAATTTAACATAAGGTTTTGAGTAAAATATGCAACTCAATAGTTGTCGCGGAGAGGACCTAGTCCAATCCAAAAATAATTGCGCGCCACATACTCGTCATCTGACATGTGCGTCATTCTAAAATCAATGAGAAATACGTAGTACGGAGTTTCATATCCTCAGGACAAGATTTATAACCATTACTTACCTCTATCGGGCCACAACACTAGTCCGCTATGCTCTTGCCCCTCAAGTTGGCTCCCGATTGCTCTGAATCTAGCCAAAACCAATTTAATATCATTAATATATGCCAAAGGAACACAACCCAATCGAAAACTATCAAATTATACAAGAATCTCGAAATTCGGCTAAACCCGAACCCCGGGCCCATGTCTCGGAATTCGATAAAATTTGCATCACTAGAATCCTCATTCTCTTACGAGTATACCTATACCAAATTTACCAAAATCTGACCTCAATTGCCCACTCAAAACACCAAAAGAATTTTCCAAATTTTTCTCCCATTTTCCCCAACTTTTCTACTTTAATTCCTCAAATTGCATGGTGAAAATCAAGACAAACTCATGAAATTGAACCAAAAATGATTGAAGAACACTTACCACAAGAACCCCTCCGAAAAGCTCGTCCAAAATGTCCTTCCCCTGAGCTCTCTAATGGAAAAACAAGTTATGGCCAAGAACCCCCGAAATAGAACTTAAAACTGACTGCCCAGTCCTCTTTCTTCACTGCGATCGCGGAAGCTCCCACGCGATGGCGAAGAACAAATTTGCTGCCCCGTCAATTACACTACGCGATCGCAGACATCCACACGCGATCGCGATTCAGCAGGATATAAACCCACATGATAGCAAACCACTCTACACGATGGCGAAGAACAACGGCTCAGCCCACTCACGCGCCTTTTAACTCTATGCGAACGCGAACAACACCACGCGATCGCACTGCACAACAACCTCACATTCACGCGATCGCGATCGAGACCTCCACCACGCGATCGCATATAACAAAAATCCTTCCATCCCCAGCTAGGTCTACACGATCACAAACACCCTCCCGCGATCACGTAGAAGGAAACCAGAAACTCACACCAGCAAAAATCTGCCCAGTTTTCAAGCCAAGAGTTGGTCTTTTAACCATTCGAAACACACCCGAGGCCCTCGGGGCCTCAACCAAACATACCAACATATCCCATAACATCATTCAAACTTAGTCGAGCCTTCGAAACACCAAAAACAACATGAATACACCAAAATCACATCAAATTCAAGCCTATGAACTTTGAAACTTCCAAATTTCACCAACGACGCCGAAACCAACCAAAACACCTCTAATTGACCTGAAATTTTTCAAACATACTCAAAATGAAATTATGGACCTGTTCCAACTTCCGAAATTCCATTCCGTCCCTGATAGCCTATTTTTCACTGCCAACCGGAAATCGCCAAAAACTAACTTTCGCTAATTCAAGCCTAATTCTACACCGGACATCAAAACTCCATTACGAACACACTCCTAAGTTCCAATTGACCTAAAAAAACCATCCGAACCATAAAATCTACATTCCGAGGTCGTTCACAAATAAGTCAACTCTCAGTTGGCTTTCTCAACTATTAGGCTACCTTGAGAGACTATACGCCTCAATTCTTACCATGACCACTTTGAACCCGAACCAACCGATCCAACACACATAAATGAAGCTGAACCACATAAAATGAAGCAAAAACGGGGAAAATGGGGCTAAACTCTCGGAACGACTGGTCAGGTCGTTACATATACAAATAGCCACTAATAGAAGTTGTCTTTATTTTAAAGCTAGTGTTTTAAATGTATTTATTCTTTAGCCACTATTTTAATGAACTTTTACCTGACTGAACAAAAGTACCCTTCTACTATTACTTATACCTAAGCTTTTATTAACGAACAACACAATTAACTTCAGCAGCAGCAATAGTATTCAACTTTCTCGTCCGATTTACCTGACTGTGATCGCGAACTTGCAGAAGCTTCTCCCTCAAATTTCAAACCATATTATTCAACTTTCTCGTCCAAAAATCAACATAAATTTACAGTAAGTTATGATTTTATGTGTTTCTGTTGATTTTTATTTTTGAAGTTGAAAAGCTAAGGACACTAGGTCCTGAAGTTTGAGTTTCAATTTCATAACTTAAGGACACTAGGTCCTGAAGTTTGATTTTCAAGTTGAAAACTTAAGGACACTAGGTCCTGAACTTTAGGTTCCAAGTTCAAAAATTTAAGGACACTTGGTCCTAACTTTCATTTTGAAGTTGAAAAGATAAGCACACTAGGTCCTGAAGTTTAATTTTGAAATTGAAAAGTTAAGGACACTAGGTCCTGAAGTTTGATTTTGAAATTGAAAAGTTAAGGACACTAGGTCCTAATGTTTGAGTTTCAATTTCACAACTTAAGGACACTTGGTCCTAAAGTTTGATTTTCAAGTTCAAAAGTTAAGTACACTTGGTCCTGAACATTAGGTTCCAAGTTCAAAAGTTAAGGACACTTGGTCCTTAACTTTGATTTTGAAGTTGAAAACTTATGGACACTAGGTCCTCAAGTTTAATTTTGAAATTGAAAAGTTAATGACACTAGGTCCTGAAGTTTGAGTTTCAATTTCATAACTTAAGGACACTTGGTCCTGAAGTTTGAGTTTCAAGTTCAAAATTTAAGGATACTTGGTCCTGAACTTTAGGTTCCAAGTTCAAAAGTTAAGGGCACTTGGTCCTTAACTTTGAATTTCAAGTTCAAAAGTTAAGGACACTTGGTCCTTAACTTAGTCCTTAACTTACAGTACCTGTTCTTAATTATACAAGGATTGCTCTTGACTTGCAATATGGAAACAATATGCATTATAGTTGCATTTAATGGTAGAAGGATTGAAGACTATAAGTATCTTGATCATCAAACAAAGCTTTTTCTAGTACCTAAGGCAATTCAGTTTGAAGATTTCATTAAACAGATCTTTGAAGTTATTGAATTGGATAGAGACAAGTTTGAAGAAATAATATGGTTTGATATCAACCTGGGAACAAGCAAGGGAATGCTTCTATCCAAAGATTTAGATCTTCACAAATGTATAGAGTTACTAAAAACTCATTCATTCTTCAAGGGTTGTTGTTTCATTGTTGATATTTCGGAAAGAGATTTTGGATCAACAAGCACCCTTGAAAATGTCAACAGAGAAACTGAACATGACAATCAAAGCAAATGCCAACAGATAATGGAAATAGATAGGGTTGAAGCTCAACCAATAACTGAAGAGGTGCTTCAAATATTTGATTCTATTCAAGTTGAAGGACAAAGCATTCTAGGGATTGACAACGAACAAGCTTTGGGTATTCAATTCTTAGAGAGTACACCGGTAATCGAAGAAGTTTCTAAAAAACTTCTACTCAAATAACTAGCGATGGTCAAATTCGAAACAAAAAGAATCCCCAACTACGATATTAAGAGAAAATGCTTCGTTGGATGAAATAAAAGTGGGATCAGTATTTGACAAAAAGAAAAGTATAATTAACTGTTTTTCGAATATAGCAATTAAAGGAGATTTTGAATTCAAGGTTGTTAGATCAAGCTCAACAAGATATTCGTTGAAATGCAATGATGATAGGTGTGGGTGGAGTGTGTGTGCTTTCAGAATTAAAGATTTAACATTGTTCAAGATAGTAAAGATCGAGAAAAATTATGATTGCTCAGTTAACACTATGAAAGATGATCAAAGGCATGCAACTTCAAAGTTTATTAGTGGTTACATTATTGACAATATTCGAGACCCAAGGTTTGAAGTTACACCAGCTTTTGTCATGGCAGAAATGCAAAAATTGCATGGACTAGACATTGGTTATCACAAGGCGTGGCGTGCTATTCAACATGCTTCTGCTTTAATAAGAGGAACTCCTGAAGAGAATTATGAATTATTGTCTTCATACTTGTGTATGATGAGAAGTAAAAACCCGGGAACATATACTAACATAAAGATAGACGACAACAACAGGTAAACAATCAAAAAAGAGTTTATTAGTCTGTTTTATAAACGTTAGCACATGTTGTCTTTAACCAATTAAAAAGTTAAGGACGTGATATCCTTAACTTTGACTTTCAAGTTCAGAAGTTAAGGACACGGGGTCCTTAACTTCCACTTACAGGTTTATAAGTTAAGGACGTGCAGTCCTTAACTTCAACTTACATATTTAAAAGTTAAGGACAAACAGTCCTTAACTTTGACTTTCAAGTTCAGAAGTTAAGGACGGGGAGTCCTTAACTTCCACTTATAGGTTTATAAGTTAAGGACGGGCAGTCCTTAACTTCGACTTACATGTTTAAAAGTTAAGGACAGGCAGTCCTTAACTTTGACTTTCAAGTTCAGAAGTTAAGGACAGGGAGTCCTTAACTTCCACTTACAGGTAAACAATCAAAAAAGAGTTTATTACCTGTCCTTAACTTCTGACCTTGTTAGTCTAACTTCAGGACTACCTGTCCTTAATTTTTTATCTTGTAAGTCGAATTTAAGGACTGCATGTCCTTAACTTTTATTAAGCTTCTTTTATACTGTATTTTCAGGTTTGTTTATATGTTTTGTACATATGGATCATCAATAGCTGGTTGGAATCATTGTAGACCAGTGATTGTTGTTGATGCAACTTTTTTGAAGTCAAAATTTCGTGGTGTTTTAATGATTTCAGTTTCAAAGGATGCAAATAACCAAATTTTCCCACTAGCCTTTGGAATAGCAGAATCTGAAAATAACAATTCCTATGAGTGGTACTTTAGTGAGCTTCGCAATGCAATTGGAAGCCGTGAGAACTTGATTTTTTTATCAGACAGGCATCAAGCTATTGCATATGCCATTGCAAAGGTATATCCTGAAAGCCACCATGGTATTTGTATCTATCATTTGGAGCAGAACCTCAAGCGATGGAAAGTGAAAAGTGAGGACACAAAACTTTTTTAAAGTGCTGCAAGAGTATACCGGCGCAATGAATTTGATCTTTACATGTCAGATATATCAAAAGTAGATAAGAATACTTATGACTACTTGATGGAAGAACCACCGGAAAGGTGGGAACGTTCTTGTAGTCTACGACGAAGATATGACATGCTCACAACAAACATAGTTGAGTCAATGAATTTTGTCCTATTAGAAGCAATGAGCTGCCTATATTAAGAATGATGGATTTCATCCAAGTGAAGCTACAACGTTGGTTTTATGAAAGAAGAAATCAAGCAGAAGGAACTTTTTATGATGTTTCTTGTTGGGTAGAAGAGGAATTGAAGAAAAAGATAGATTTAGCATTTACTTTGAATGTAAGTATTATGTTCTATGTTTAGGTTATTATTATAATTTAACATAATGTACTAACTTATAAGTTTTCAACATTGAAGATCTTCCCTGTTGATTCATGGCGTTCTAGAGTTGAAGAAGAAAGAATTACTTTCTTGGTGGACTTAAAGAAAAGAACATGTGATTTTTTTCAGTTTCAATTTGATGAATTACCATGCATACATGCAATTGTAGCTATTGAGAAGAGAAACATCAAGAAGTCCAACTTTTGCCTGCACTGGTACTTAAAGGAATCTTGGCTGAAAACATATGAAATACAAATGCATCCTATAGGACATACTGATTCTTGGATTGTACCAGAGAGTGTTATGTCACAAATTATTAAACCTCCAGATTTCAAAGTGCCACCAGGTAGAAGGCAGAAGAAAAGGAATATTCCAGTTACCGAGTCATCAAAAATATCATTCAAATGTGGTCGTTGAAGAAGAATTCGTCATAATAGAACATCTTGTATATATCCTCCGACAGTCCATCCATTTTCTAGGAAGCATAGAGAAGAGTAGATTTATTGACTCTTTTAAGCTTTTGCTATGAATTTGATTCATTTAGATTATTCTTATTTGAGCATATGTCTGAATTTTCAAAATTTCTTTCTGCTTATGTTCTTTTTCTTTTTTTTTGATTTCAAAGTTCAGAAGTTAAGGACAGACAGTCCTTAACTTTGACTTTCAAGTTCATAATTTAAGGACAGGGAGTCCTTAACTTCCACTTACAGTTTTAGAAGTTAAGGACTCCCAGTCCTTAACTTCGACTTACATGTTTAAAAGTTAAGGACAGGTAGTCCTTAACTTTGACTTTCAAGTTCAAAAGTTAAGGAGAGAGAGTCCTTTACTTCCACTTACAGGTTTATAAGTTAAGGACGTGCAGTTCTTAACTTCAACTTACATGTTTAAAAGTTAAGGACATGCAGTCCTTAACTTTGACTTTCAAGTTTAGAAGTTAAGTACAGGGCGTCCTTAACTTCCATTTACAGGTTTATAAGTTAAGGACGAGCATTCATTAACTTCGACTTACATGTTTAATAGTTAAGGGTAGGCAGACCTTAACTTTGAATTTCAAGTTCACAAGTTAAGAACAGGGAATCCTTAACTTCCATTTACAGGTTTATAAGTTAAGGACGATCAATCCTTAACTTCGACTTACATTTTTAAAAGTTAAGGACAGACAGTCCTTAACTTTGACTTTCAAGTTCAGAATTTAAGGGCAAGATGTCCTTAACTTCCACTTACAGGTTCAAAAGTTAAGGACAGAAAGTCCTTAACTTCGACTAACAGGCTCAAAAGTTAAGGATAGGCAGTCCTTAACTTAAACTTTCAAGTTTAAAAGTTAAGGATAGGAAGTCCTTAACTTCCACTTACAGGTTTAAAAGTTAAGGACAGGAAGTCCTTAACTTCGACTTACAGGTTCAAAAGTTAAGGACACTTGGTATTTAACTTTGAATTTTAAAATAGACAAATCAACACTTGACAGAAACAAAGAAATTAAAAACATGATGACTTCATTTTACTTCTGAAATTTTAATTGTGCATAGCTGTGACAAAAAATTATGCTATGCAAACAAAATGAAATTGCCTTTTGCAAAATTTATAAGAAATTTCAGAATTCATATGGATTCTTTACAAAAAATCAACTACAAATAAGTTTCTTTATAACTAAACTACAGCTCCTTCGGACATCAAGTTTCATTTTCACTATCATAGTCGTCGCCAACATTTTCTGGTGGTGTATTATAACCAGAATTTCTTTTTCACTCTCCATGTGCCCAAACATTTGCTGCAAGTTCTTTTCTAAAGTCTTTTATGTCTTCAGGTTGGAATTTCTCCACTTCATTTCCCACCATCAACAACTCCACATATTTGATTAGGAATGCACCACAATCAGTCCTATGAAAAATGTAAGATATGGAGTCAATTAAACAATAAATCTAAAGCACATATAAATTATATAACAAATAACAACACGTACGATCCAGTTTGGTGTGGTGATCTTTGCCACTGAATATCAAATTTTTTGAATGCATTTCCAAAAGACTTGTGATTTTTCTCAAACTGTGAGAACTTTAGCAAGTTAGGGATCACGCGGGCATACATTTCAATGTGCTTCATTCCTGCCTTATATGGCTCACTATATATGGAATCATACACATCAATATTTTTCTCATTCAAGTCCAATACCCCCAACAAAAAATATGTCACAACATTATCTTCTTCTGAAGGAAGCCGACATGGAAAAAATATTTTGTCAACCTCTGTCCAAGAAATTCCACATCGACGATTGTCACCCCACACATATGGTATCAGAACCAATTGATTATCACCACACCAAAGGATGATCGCGAGGGTGGTAGCATTCCTTCTTTCTCAAATAATATAGGGCAATGTCAATATGCTTCATAAATAAATAAAAAATAAACAAATCCATTAGTCATAAAATAATTAAAAAATAGTAAAATAAGAATAAAGAAAATAAATGCCTTGCGAATTATCAAACCTTATCATCAAGTACAAAGCTACTATCTGAAAGCTCAAGGAAGAACATTTTGCTACTGATTTTTAGCTGATACAATTTGTATGGATTCTTCCTCACACTATTATCATTAGCATATATATCAGTTTGTCCCCTGAAAATTTTGAAAATATGAAAGTTAGAATTTAGTCCTCATTTCCTAATTAAGGACACTAGGTCCTGAAGTTTGATTTTCAAGTTGAAAACTTAAGGACACATGGTCCTGAAGTTTGATTTTCAAGTTGAAAAGTTGAGGACACATGGTCGTGAAGTTTGATTTTCAAGTTGAAAACTTAAGAGCACGTGGTCCTGAAGTTTGAGTTTCAAGTTAAAAAGTTAAGGACACTCGGTCCTGAACTTTGATTTTCATGTTCAAAAGTTAAGGACACTAGGTCCTGAAGTTTGATTTTCAAGTTGAAAACTTAAGGACACATGGTCCTTAAGTTTGAGTTTCTAGTTCTAAAGTTAAGGACACTTGGTCCTGAAGTTTGAGTTTCTAGTTCTAAAGTTAAGGACACTTGGTCCTGAAGTTTGAGTTTCTAGTTCAAAAGTTAAGGACACTAGGTCCTGAAGTTTGATTTTCAAGTTGAAAACTTAAGGACACATGGTCCTTAAGTTTGAGTTTCTAGTTCTAAAGTTAAGGACACTTGGTCCTGAAGTTTGAGTTTCTAATTCAAAAGTTAAGGAAATTTGGTCCTGAAGTTTGAGTTTCAAGTTGAAAAGTTGAGGACACATGATCCTGAAGTTTGATTTTCAAGTTGAAAACTTAAGGACACATGGTCCTTAAGTTTGAGTTTCATGTTCAAAAGTTAAGGACACTTGGTCCTGAACTTTGATTTTCATGTTCAAAAGTTAAGGACACTACGTCCTGAAGTTTGATTTTCAAGTTGAAAACTTAAGGACACTAGGTCCTGAAGTTTTTGTTTCAACTTGAAAAGTTAAGGACACATGGTCCTTAAGTTTGAGTTTCAAGTTGAAAAGTTAAGGACACTTGGTGCTAAAATTAGACTTACATTCACAGAACTTAAGGACACTTAACTTTAGGAATTTCAAAATCAATACACTTAGTCCTAAATTTAAATTCACAAGTAAAGGACACAAATTTAAACAATTAACAAATAATAAAATACATTAAGGGACTTACGGTTTTTTGCGACCTTTCCTTTTCTCCTTGCCCAACCACGCAATGAATTTCTTCAATAATTTTGTATCATCTTTGGCATAATGAAAAATACNATACCATTGATTTTGTTGTTTTTCTTTCCTGTTCAAAAGGATATTTCAACTGCCAACTAAGCATCTTATTCCTTTTGCCTCGACCAAGCTCTTCTTCAACATTTCCTTCAACCTACATAGGCAAACCCTCATCAATGCTCATTTGTGTACTTGGAGGAGTAGGACTAAGAATATAAAATGATGGACCATCATAACCAATACTATCACCTCTCTTCCTTTTCCTAGTATATTGGTTAAGAGCTTCATCTTTGTTTTGCTCTGCAGACAAAACTATATATACACATTAGTTTGCTGCAAGTTGTCAACAGTTTCAATTATGAATATGATATTTTGGACACAATCAATACCTGTCTCGTTCACACTGCCTTCTTTTATTTTTTCAACAGATGATTGAGTTGACATATTGGTTGAATTTTCTTTATCTTCCAACTGCACATTTTCTTTATCTTGCAACTGTTCTCCATGTTCTTCAATTGCAAGTTCACTAGATTCTACAAAATATTTAAAAGAGCTAACACAATTAGTAATTGTTATGTATAAAATTAAAAAAAAATCACTGTCTAACCTTTTGCAACTGTCAAGATGATCCCAGTTAAATCATTATCTTCAGTAGCATTTTCTTCGCTTCCAATATTGTCGGGAAGAGAGCGAGGTGTAGAGAGATCACATGTTCCATCTATGCATTTGGAAACAGTCTCACTTATGCTTGTTCCTTTGGTATTTTCGAAATCTTGAGATTGTACTCAAGTTCTCTCTTGATACTCCACTCCATCTTCTTCCCTTGCAGCTTCAAAAGATTCTGTAATATTTACAATTAAAACCCATTCTAATAATTTACTAAAACTAACATTCAACAAAACATGAAAATTCCATCTAACCTTGATTGGCAGAATTTTGAAATCCAAACTTCTCTTTATATGTGAGAGGTGTAGACATATCATATGTTCCTTCAAAACATTTGCATACAATCTCACTTACACTTGTTCCCAATGGACTTTCTAAATCCTGAGATTGCACTACACATTTACAGATTTTCTCTGTTACTCCCGTCTCTTTTGGATTTTCCTGCTCTTGAAATTCTACAACATCTTGAACTTCCACTCCATCAATAGATTCTACATATATTTGTAACACAAAAAAGTTTATATGTANAGTAACACAAGAAAGTTTATATGTATTACGCTATTTAATATAAATTTCAATGACAAAAAATTCATAATCTATATCTAACCTTTCCCAATTTGAGTGCCAATAACAGTTTCATCATCTAGATGTGCATCTCTATAAACGCTTTCATACTGAACTTCTGCATGCACATCCGTATCATTACGTTCACCACCACCTGCATCTTTGTTAATTGTCATAGTAGGTTCTGTACCATCACCATGATCATCAACTCCATCTTTACTAATTGGAACACTAGATTCTCCCTCTATGTTATGTTCATCAGCTTTCACAAAAATCTTCAACAAAGTATCAATCTTTGATCCTAGACTTTTCTTTAAATCCTGCGAAAGAAACTAAATTAGAAACTTAAGGACAAACAGTCCTTAAGTTTGAATTCCAAGTTAAAAAGTTGCGGACACTTGGTCCTTAAGTTTGAATTCCAATTTAAAAAGTTGAGGACACTTGGTCCTTAACTTTGAATCCCAAGTTCAAAAGTTAAGGACAGACAGTCCTTAACTTTGAATTCCAAGTTAAAAAGTTAAGAACAGAAAGTCCTTAACATTGAATTCCAAGTTCAAAAGTTAAGGACAGACAGTCCTTAACTTTGAATTCCAAGTTAAAAAAGTTGAGGACAATTGGTCTTTAAGTTTGAATTCAAAGTTAAAAAGTTGAAGACACTTGGTCCTTAACTTTGAATTCCAAGTTAAATAACTTTGAATTCCAAGTTAAAAAGTTGAGGACAATAGGTCCTTAACTTTTAATTGGTGTCCTCAACTTTAAAATAACTGAAATTAATGATATTACCTTCATATCATTTTCAATCTTTTTTTATATCACAGATATCTTCTGATTTATTCTAGTAAGCCTGCAGATCCTTTTTAAACTGCTCTGATAATCTCTGAATCAAAAACCATAAAAACAAAAAAGTCTCTTAAGCAAAAAAATAATCAAATAAAAAACTAATGCTATTAAAAGACATAAAACTTACTTTAATAATTTCCTTAAGAATGGCTTCATCAAATTGTGTGGAAGAAGGCATTGAGCTTTGATCTTGAGAAAATGGCTCATGCACAGTAACAACCTCCGCATCTTCTTCACAAGCAATAAATGGTGCCACCTCGATCAATTTATACAACTATTATATAAGAAAAAAAACACATAAGTTTTCAAAACTAAAAAACATAAACAAAATAAATAATAAAAAATCGAGTAATCAGATTAACTTACACTTTCATTATGGAAGTATCTTTTACACAGATAATCATATTGTGGAGATTTCATGTCTGAATAACATAACATCCAAGGATAACCACATTCTCGAAAGTTAACAAATTATTTTTCTTGGAAAATTGGCAACAGTTCCATAATCCAAACACAAAAAGCAAAAGGAAATCCAAGTAGAGTGTAGTTATCCTTGCCTTTATCTTTGTCTTTCTCTTTCTCATTCTCATTCTCATTGGGCTTCAAACAACTCTTCAATGATTTTAATAGTGTTTCATAACATAGAGAGCCTCAGTTGAATGAAGAGCAAAGTACATCATCATCTACAATTTTCATTAACTTCTCAGACACGTTCCTACTCTTCTGCTCCCAACAAAACAGATTCAACAAAATATATTGTTGCTAACTTCACAGCATCATCATCGCTGCCTTCAAATGACGAATATGTACCATCTGGGTGACTAGAAATAAAATCATACAAATCACCTAACTCAATACGATCCTTTCCAGGGAAATAGACTTTCAAAAGCCTATTCTCTTTTTTATCCAAACCTTTAATATCTAGTGTAGAAGAACAGTTCAAACCAGTGATTATATTAAATGCTTCCCGTGTAAACTTATGTTCGTGGTCAAAAACCTTGAACGTCATCGAATTAGCATCATTACTTACAATTTCAGAAAGTATGAATAAGTTTACGAGAAAACTTCACACTTTGTAACTTGAAAAAGTTCCCGAAAATACCATCCCTTAATTTCCACTGCCGGTTTGACAAAAAAATTTTTATCGTTTCCTTATATTGTAGATCTCCTTTCCGATAGCTCATGAGGTTTCGCCAAACATTAAACTCGAACACACGATCTCCTTCTATTATAACACTACAAAGAAGGAAAAAAAACATAAAACATTAAACTCGAACACACGATCTCCTTCCATTATAACACTACAAAGAAGGAAAAAGAACATAAAAGACTTGAACAAGCAGTCCTTAACTTAAAGTTTCAAGTTAAAAAGTTGAGTAAAATAGGTCCTTAACTTTAAGTTTCAAGTTTAAAAGTTAAGGACAATAGGTCCAGAACTTCAACTTTCAAGTTTAATAGTTAAGGACACTTGGTCCTGAACTTCAAGTTTCAAGTTCAAAAGTTAAGGACAAGTAGTCCTTAACTTCAAGTTCCAAGTTAAAAAGTTAAGGACAAGCAGTCCTTAACTTAAAGTTTCAAGTTAAAAAGTTAAGGAAAATAGGTCATTAAATTTAAGTTTCAAGTTTAAAAGTTAAGGACAATAGGTCCTGAACTCCAACTTTCAAATTTAAAAGTTAAAGATACTTGGTCCTGAACTTCAAGTTTCAAGTTCAAAAGTTAAGGACAAACAATCATTAACTTCAAGTTTCAAGTTAAAAAGTTAAGGACAAGCAGTCCTTAACATGAAGTTTCAAGTTAATAAGTTAAGGAAAATATTAACTTATAGTTTTCAGTCTTTAACTTAAAAGTTCAAGTTAAAAAGTTAAGGACAATAGGTCCTTAACTTATAGTTTTCAGTCCTTAACTTTGAAGTTCAAGTTAAAAAGTTAAGGACAATGGGTCCTTAACTTATAGTTTTCAGTCCTTAACTTTGAGATCCAAGTCCAAAAGTAAAAAACACTTCGTCCTTAACTTTTATGAACCCATTTAACTAAAAATTCATAAACACAGTTAGCTTATGAATTCGAACGATTCAAGTTCAAAAGTTAAGGACAAGCAGTCCGTAACTTCAAGTTTCAAGTTCAAAAGTGAAGGACAAGCATTCCTTAACTTCAAGTTTCAAGTTAAAACGTTAAGGACAAGCAGTCCTTAACTTAAAGTTTCAAGTTAAAAAGTTAAGGACAATAGGCCCCTAACTTATAGTTTTCAGTCCTTAACTTAAAAGTTCAAGTTAAAAAGTTAAGGACAATAGGTAAAAAATACTTCGTCCTTAACTTATAGTTTTCAGTCCTTAACTTTGAGATCCAAGTCCAAAAGTAAAAAACACTTCGTCCTTAACTTTTATGAACACATTTAACTAAAAATTCATAAACACAGTTAGCTTATGAATTCGAACGACTATTTTCATGAAATATGTTTACATAATCAAATATATTAATTGAACCACAAACAAAAAAATTACTGAATAACATTATCACAAAAATCCGATCCTAATTCGACACTAAATCAACTTATAATTGTTATTTTCGAAATTTCAAACATACTTCATGCAACACACAACATTGATCTCGATTAAGCATATACAAAAACAAAAAATGCATAAAAGCGAAAAAAAAATCAAATAAAACAACTGTGACTGGTTCGAGTTCGATAAATTATCAGTTCAATCGTACAAAGCAGAGAAGATGACGAAGGAAAAGATCAACTGCAACTGATTTGCATGCAAAGATGGTATAGATACTAGCACGAAGAGCTCTGAAAAGTTTGCCTCGCAATTTTTTCTCTTAATGAATAAAACAAGGGTTTTAACGTATAAGAAGTAAACAAAGGGTAAAACAGTCTTTTCAAAATAATTTTAATAGAGTAATAGTTATTTTTGCTCAACATTAGAATTGTTGGATAAAAAATAAACACCACATTTATTAGTGACTACCACACACAAATTTGCCCAACTTGATCGGGAAGAATCGACATAAACATATATGAGCAAGCGATAATCAACTATGAGTATATATATATATATATATATATATATATATTAGAGATATTTCTGTTAGTATTGAAAGTTGATAGAGGTCTTAAGTAAATTTTTTGGCTCTTGGTGTAAAACGGTTCTTGGTTTTTCAAAGATTTATGCATTAGTCGTTAATTAGGTTCAAGAGATAGGCTAATACTTTGTAGTTTAGTAAAAAGATTCAAGTAAAATTTGCATCATTTGAGTAAGACACTAATTAAAGATGTCTTGACTCTTTAATCACTATTTAAAATATATTTATTCTTTAGCCACGGCACCCGTTCGTTTTTTAGCGCAAGCTTCGTTTAAGTGTTGCTAAGTACTATAAGCCGAAGTCATGATATGTGTCACCTGAGTGGAATGCAACTCAATCCAAAGCCCAATGAGGAGAATTCATATATTGATCATATAAATTAAAATTAATTAAATATAAATTAAGAAGAGTTAATTTAAATAGTCGTGCATCCAACTGTTGAAACTAAAAATATCAAAGAATATAATTCGTATATAATATGTGTATACTTATGTATAATTTGTGTATAATCTATGGATATGGGTTAGGAAAAGTAAACAGTGAATCTGGTCGGCTATTTGGGTAAAGATCTCAATTTAATACACCTTAATTTTTAAATTAAAAATAGCCGGAAGATATGTAATAAATATAATTCATATATAATATATGTATACCGACTAAAAAAAGAAGCAGTAAAACCCTTCGCCTATTTAGGTAAGGATCTCAATCAACACACCCAATTGTTTAAATAATAGCCGGAGGATATATAATAAATATATAATTCATGTATAATTATGTATAATTAATGTGTAATCTATGTATACCGACTAACAAAAGTAAACAATCAATCGGGTTGATTATTTGGTAAAGATCTCGATTAAAGGTCAATCAAAATATTGGAAGTGAAATGTTCTATACCTAATTAAATATGGCTTTGCCATAGATCCAATTTGATTGATTTGATAATCCGAGTCATCAACTAAAGTGGACAAATCTGTTTATAACGAAACTCTCTCTTACATAACAGTAATTTGAGGTCGTACATCCCTTTAAGGAATCTCAAATTTCAGGGATCTTAACAATTCTAAGAGAAGTTTTTCCTTAAGGTCATACTACACAATGCTTTTTTGGATTTTAAACATGGAGATTTATATCGTTCTCTGTTTGAGATATACATTACTTTAGCTCTCGAATTAAAGAAACAAAAAAAGAGAAATCAAGAGAAGGTTTTCAAATAAATCCAAGATATTTCTACTCTTCTTGAGAGTTGAGATCATCCAAAAATAATATATAAGGAGTTACCGCTCAGCGCATGATCAAACTAGATAATAGTAGCATGCTTTTTTCCTTGCTATAGGAAACATCAATAGTTAATTTACAATATAGTTTAATTGGTTTCTCTGTAGCTGTTATAAACTATTAAGTGAAAAAATAAAAAAATCATTCATCCTACAACTAATAGGAGATGATTGCAGCAACTGATAGAATATAGGTGTTTAGCCTTAAAATTTGGATAACAATTAAACTTATATTATGGTTTTTAAGGACATGTAATTTCACTCAACATCAATTGATAAATATGAAGGTAAATGATAGAATTAAATTATAAGTAAAGCAAACCAGTATTCAAACAAAATTCAGCCCTCGAGTCGAAGTACTCTCGAACTGATAGGTGCAAGAACAGTTAGAAAATAGAACAGGTTGATGAACAATAATGTAAGGGAGAAAGAATATATTACTTTGATCTCTGTGAATAATGATCTTTACAAATGATTAGAACTCTCCTTTATATAGTAGAGGAATTCTACTTATGGTACAACTCTAATTACGAAAGGAAAATCCCATGATTAGCTAATTAACTGTTTTAGATTTGATCTGTTCCGAGATTCATGCCACGATATTTGACCAATCACGGATATCTCGCTTTTCTATTATCATTCCATCTACGATCATATTCGACGTCTGTCTCGTTTGGCTCCGATTGCTACTAGCCTCGATCTTGACAGGCATCTCGAGTCTGGACTCGATAGCTTATCCTCGAGATTTAATATGTTTCATTACAAAGTGATCCTTCGATGCAACCTCCGGGTCTCGGTCAAACAATAAAATCAGGTAGACCCGATTTTAACCGTATACAGACAGTCCCCTCGTTTCTTGGAATATAATGATAAGAAAAGAATTGAGCTTTCAATTTTTTACCTCGGCCTGTCGTGACGTCATCCCCGTGATATAAGCGACGGAAGTGAATGAAACGTTCCGTTGGTACAGCTCCCCAAATCATTAATGTACGTCAGTTGCTGGTCAATCACTAGGGCCTTTGAAACGTCACCGTGAATCTCATAAATAGTTCTCTTCATTGATTCAGGTTTTACTTTCACTTTCTTCTATTCTCCAAAGCTTTTACTCTCCTAAGGTCTTTCCTTCTTCAGACCTTCAAGCTTCGTTGTTAATTTTTTCTCTAACATCAAGTTTTATCTTCTTCTTTTTTCAAGTTTAAACGAAAATGGCAAAAACATCCAAAACAATTCCCTAAAAGGAAAATGCTTCTTCTTCACAACCGGCCGGCGACAAAACGCCGGTGGATCCGCGCCCTGAAGAGTGCATTCCCGGCAGGTGTGCCCTTAATTCCGACTTTAAGATTGAGAAAGCTACCTCGGTCCCCGGTCGATGCGAACCCATGTCGAGGTATATATGCTTGATAATTGAGGGGTACCTCGAGCAGATAAAGATAGACTACAACTGGGGGAATAAAACGGTGGTGATTCCAACCCTCGAAGAAAATATCACCACCCACGTGGAAGGGTTTCTGAGTGTTTACACTTACCCTTTCACGCTAGTCCCCCTCGACCCCTTCATCGTCGACTTCTGCCGTCAGTACCAGATAATCTTAGGCCAAATCCATCCCTCTTTTTGGATCATAGTCATCATGCTCCGATTCTTTTCAAGAAAAGTCGAGGGGATGGCATTCACCCTCGACCACCTCATTAGGTTGTACAGCCCCCGTATCTATCGAGGGTTGATTAAACTCCGGCATCGGGCAACCAAGATGTTGTTATTGAGCATCGACGAGGACAAAGATCGAGGCTGGATGGGCGGGTTCGTTCGAGTGAAGACTTCCGACCTCATCCCAGGAGAGAAGATGCCATTTTCTGAGAAATGAAACATGAAGTGAAAGTATTATTTCACTGTTAGCTTCCATGCATTATTTTGTTCCTCCTCTTTTTCTCATTAATGTCTTCTTTCATGATGTAGCGGTTGCTTGGATGCCCCGTGCGATTCCCGACCTCGAGAGTTGGGTTCAAAAACTGGCCTCGGCCTTCACATATGCCGAGCGTTGTTGGCGCGACTTAGAGAAAGGCCGATGGGAGGCCAAGAATCATGGTAAGCTCCCTTTTCTCATATCTGATAATTTGATCATGATATTTTTTTATACTTATTCGATTTTCTTGTGTGTAGGCGTGGGAAAAATGCGGACAAGAGTCCCCCGACTGGAGAGGAAGAGACTTCGGCCCCAGTTCTAAAACCGGCGAAGGACAATAAGAGGAAGAGGGCCTCGAAATCCAGGGTCCCAAAGCCCAAAAAAATCACTATAAGAAAGTCAAAGACGGATACTGTTTCCATCCCTGTTGATGCACTTCAGTAGATAAGGGAGGAAGAAGAAGAAGAAGAAGAAGAAGAAGAAGGAGATGATGGCTCCGTTCTGGCGGCCCAAGTGAAGAAGACCATCGAGGCCCCAAAGACCGCTGAATAGGTGGTGGCTGCTGAAATCCCGCCTCGAGCTAAGGGGGTCTTGGAGAAGGACCTAGGCGAAGTCCCTAAGTCATCGAATATCGAGGTTTCTCCCCACCAAAATGAACAAACGGTGAACATATATGAGGGGGCCGATCCTGGAACCCCTCGAATTGAAAAGAATGTCCCAAGTGACTCACCTGGGACGATAGTAATCGGGGACTCGCCTACTCTCTCTACCTTTTTCGAAGAAGCATTTTGGGACGCTCAAGATTTAAGGACCCCCGAGGTAGGCAGAGTCTCCAGAGGGGAGGATCCCTTCCGAGATTTCTTTGTCGGTCGAAGATGCTTCCGACATGAATGACACATCCAGCCTCTTCGAAAGAGGCTCAACAAATTCTGAACCAAGTAAGTCTTAATTACTTTGTTGATGTTGTATTCCTCCATCTTCTGTCTAACTCCCTTTCTTTCCCATACAGGTTTTTTTCAAGTCTCGGGCTGAACTAAGCCAATGTGAGTCCGACCTCCAAAGGCTTTCGGGGGAGAAGAATTCCATCAAGCTTCTTTGCGGGCAAAAAGATGAGGAAATAAAGGACCTCCGAGTCGAATTGGATAAAGCTCACAAGGAGCAGACCGATTTGATCGAGAAGGTAATGATACCCTTAAAAGCTCACAGTCTTGATTCGGGAATGGCGGATAACATTTCAATCTCACAGCTACAGCAGAAGATTGAGAGGATAGAGCAATTCCGTAAGGAGGTCAATCAGGTGAAGGTGGAGTCCAGCGGGTGGAAAGAAGGCATGGACCACCTTGCTGCAGAAAAAGAAACTTCTTTAGCCCAATTTTCATCGGTCGAAATCCAGCTTCGAGGCATAAAGGAGAAAAGCTCGACTCAGGTAGGGAAGATGGAGGAGCTCGAGGCTCGGTTGGCTTTCGAACTCGAAAAGGCCAAATATGAGGCCGAGAAAGCAAAGATCAAGGCTGAGGAATCCGTGGTATAGGGCCGATGCTGAAGCCGCTCAAGTTCAAGAAAGAGAGGCCACCGAGACTGCTCAAACTCGTGCATATTGGATTTCTGAACTCGCCAAAGGCTAGTCTCGGAGGGAAACCCTCGAGGAGATCCACGCTCGAGGTTTCGATCTTGCCGAAGAGATAGTAAAGGAAAAAGAGCATGAAGCCAAAGCTAGAGTGTTGGCCACTTCTGATGACGAAGACAATGATGATGATGATGGCAGCAAGAGTGGGTCCGAGAATGGGAAGGAACCCGATGAAGAAACTTCCCCCGAGAATAGTTAGGAGACTTTGTATTTTTTTCTTTTTCATTTTTCTTTTATGTAGGACCTCGATTGATCCTTTGTAAAATCTTCACGTGTATAAAACTTTTCCTTTTTTGGTCTTTACCTCGAATTTCTCCTTGTGAAAATTCTGATGCGCTTTATGCCTTATGAAAATTTTTATATACTTATGCCTTGTGAAAATTTTGTTCGTAAAATTCGAAGCTTAGGTAATTTGGTCGAAGCCAGACTAATATAATATTTGTAGTCGAGTGAGTACTTGCTCGAACTCGAAGTAGGAAGACCCTTAGGTTTTAGTTGAGTGATGAATTCTCGAACTCAAAAAATATAACGGCCCTTAAGCTCTTGAATTGGGCCGATATGGCCTCAAGAGAGTGTCTTTTTTCCTTTTCGGCTTAAAAAGTTTAATCATATAAAAATTTGTCATGCCTTAGCATGAAAAAAGTCTGAACCTGTTGGATTTTTTCGGGGTTTAGTGTTATCGAAACCCTTTGCTTTTTTGTGCCTTAACACAAAATTTTTCAAAGGTTCGAACAGTTCGATACCCCTTAGGGTTTTTCGAGGGCTGACGTTGTCGAAACCCCATGGTTATTTTGCTAAGGATAGCCTTTTTAACCGGTTCATAAAAGTATTCAAAGGCATGTTTTCATTACGGTATTCGGACTTCTCCGAACTGTGTTAGTTTGGCAGTAGCCTTAGGATTTGCCTCTTGGGCTTATTTTCCCAATTATACATCGAACTTGTTCGAAGCGTTAGTCCCCAAGTGGGGTGGCCTTTGTTGATACCCAATTTTTTTTCATATTTTTCAAATATATATATATATACTTTCAGTGTACATGCATCATCATTTGATTTACAAGCAGGAACAAGCATTTTTCATAATTTTCTATAATTTTTAAAGGCTTTAAATCAATTTATTCTTGTATTTTTTATTATATAAATACTCATTAATTACCTCACAAATTATTTTAATCATCTAATTTAATCATTTACACCCATATTAGGCTTTAAATATTTTTTGCATATTTGTGATAATTACATTGGCATTTTAAAGGCTAAAATTGCACATTTTCAATAATAACATATATGCATTTATAATTTATTTATTTATTCCAAAATAATTTTTTATACTTTTATAATGTTAGATAATTTTTTTTATTTGCTTCTATGCAAAAATGATATTTTTATTATTTATTTATTATTTTTACAAATTTTATTAATTAAATTTGGGTATTTAAAATCTGGCTTCAATTTGCAACCAATTTCGGACCCATACCTACCCAATTATCCCAAGCCAATACCCATGGCCCAATTAACCTTACATTTAACTACCCGACCTAACCCTGCCTAATTCCTAGCCGTTGATCTTCAAAGATCAACGGCTCACATCCCTTCCCCCGTTTTAATTAACCAAACCCCCTTTACCCTATCCATTCCTCACTGGAAACCGCCTTCAAACGCTCTCACCTCACTGCCCTAAACCTTAGCCGTCTCCCACCAATCTCCTCTTCTAATCCCACCGAACATGGTGTTCCCTAGTGGTTTCTTACCATATCTTACCTCTCTTTGGCACTGGGACCTTCTATATACCGCTTTCCTAAACATGGCAAGCGGATCTCTTCAACTTCGAACCAAAATGGTTGAACCCCTTAACCTTTTTCGTCTTTGTTTTTTCCTTGCTTTTTATGGTATGGATCTCTATGAATCTCTAAGTATTTTCATGATTTTTTCTACTTACCCTAAAAGTAGGGTTTCAGATCATTTATAGATCCAATCAAATCTGATTCGATTCTTTAATTATTTTTTTATATTTTTGTCTATATGTCTATATGCATCTTATTATAACTCTTTGCTTGTTATTTCTGCCATTTTTACTTGCCCTAGATTTGGGGTTTTTGATTCTTCAAAATCGAACCAAATCTGGTTCGATTCTTCGACTTTTTTTAGTAAAGTTTTTGTCTATATGTCTATATTCATCTTATTGTAACTCTCTGCCTTTATTTTCTTCTGATTTGTATATTTTACTTAAATTAGGGTTTTAAATTTTTCTTTCTTGTTAACTGTTAAGTGTTTTCCTTTCTAGTATTTTGACTAATTATTGTCATATTTATGTGTTCAAATTTCAGTACTATTTAAACCTCTCCTTTGAGGACAGATTTAGAGTTCGAAATTTTCTCATTACTATAAAAAAACCATACACTATTATTCTCTAGCTATACTATTATTCTGTGCTTTTGATTCCTAGCCGTCTGGAAGCCAAGGCCAGAAATCCTCAATTATTTTGCTATGTTTGGTGATAATTTACTACTTCATTACTCGTTTAATGTATTACTGCTATTAGACTAGTTACCCTAAAATGTTATTATCTGTATTTAAGACATGTTGAATTTAGTTTGAATCGATTACTGAAATCTGCCTAATTCTGTGTTATCTAGGACTATCTTTAGAAGTATCCTAAGAACTAGTTAATCATGTGTACCTTAGCAGATTCATTAGCTTGTTGTTGAACCCGTTACCATGTGATCTGTTTGGTTCTGTTCTCACTATGTCCTGATACCTCTGTTAAATTGTTTAATCAGTTCCTACTGACAACCACTGTATTTCTTTTCCAAGATCTAAAGCCTTTATTATTTTTGTGAACATGTTTATGAATTGACCTTATTAGCATATGACTTTGTTAATTCTTATCTTTATTAAGTCTACTTAGGTTCAAATGTGTTGCTATTTGTTTATGTTCTATGTGTGATTATGTCCCTAAATTTATCTCCTAATCCTATCCTGCTCTCCTAAATCCTCACTCTTTGTTGGCTGAAAGCCAAAATAATTTAGGTTTTGTCCTTGGCCTTCCTAGTGTGAGCACTGCTTAGGGTTCATATGGGACCCTCGTGAACTCTGACACACTAGGATTTGGTCCCTAGTTTTCCTTGAACGGTACTGATCATTCTTCTCTAGTGTGAGCACGCCCCGGGTTCTTGAAGCCCTTGGGAACTCTAACACACTAGAGATTGGGTTATGTATGATTATCCTTAAGATATAGGTGAATCATTCATTGCTGGCTACTGTGTATGGGCTTTTGGAGCTATTGTGAGTTGAAGGCCTGGCTTGTTCAGGTGTATTTAGGCCTACTGCAAGCTTCCTATAATTTTTATACTTTGTAATTCATTCATTCATTCAATTTTAGTCTGTAATAACAATTGGGGTATTATTAAATTGGGAACTGGGTTTATTTTTTAACATTTGCATGAGAACGGGTAGAAATCCTGCCTATAAGTGTTTACTTTGCTCATTTTGATATTGTGTGTTAGAAATCCTACTTATAAGTGTTTACTTTGCTCATTATGATATTGTGTGTTAGAAATCCTACCTATAAGTGTTTACTTTGCTCATTCTGCCATTGTGTGTTAGATAACCTGCCTATAGGTATGACTTTGCTCGAATATGTTTGGTGGATAACCTGCCCATTCTGATTTTACATGTTAGATACCATGCCTATAGGAAATAAAATAACCAAAGTTCAACTTGCATTGCAGAACATTCATTAGGCATCATGATCATAGGGTCATTTATATTCTATAAATCTGCATTGTTAGAAGTCATGCCTATAGGGTTCTTAATTGATTGATATGCTATTGTCATACTTGCCCATTTGAAAGCATGCATATAAGAATTAAAACCAGTTTCTATCACCAAAGGTAGGAATCATGTCTATAGGGTAATCACCATTTGTGTTAAGAACTAAAACTAGGCTTTAAACATTGTCTCATTGAACACCATTAGAAAGCATGCCTATAGGAACAACTGAGTAATTCTGGATATCTCTCGTTGCTTATCACTGTCTAACACTGAGCAAATCACCTAGATAGCATGTCTATAGGTTTAACTGCTTGTAATTATAATCAGTAGGCAACTGTGCAGTCACTTAAAAATTACTTTGCATACTTGCATGTATGATTAAAATCCAGAATCACATAGAAATCATGTCTATGGGACCTAACAACTTTAATTGTTGAAACTGTCAAAACGCCTAATCTGTTGCGTGCATTTGCTGCCTAAGTGTGAAGGCTAACTTGAGCTCCCTATTTGCTTTTATGGAAGTCCAACTTGTTTTGTATGTCGCCTAGTTTTATCATTTTTGAGCAACCTAAATTAAGTCTAGAACCATCCAAAGTAGAGGTCCAAATGCCTCCTGGGCCATAGGCAAGGGATGGGTAGTGCACGCATAGGGTACGACTTAGAATTAGAGTGCTTTAGGTAAATAACTTAAAGATAGTAATCGGGTAGCAGGAGATGATAGTATGTGCCCGCTGAATAATATGAGTAACACCCCCGTCTTGGGGGAGTTACGAAGTATTATTTATGTTGCACGGGGTGATCCTTTAGGCTAAAAAATTTGGGACCCCCCATTCCTATTAAAATAATTCTCTCTCTTCTCCATTAGACTAATTCACATGATCTGAGTTCGGTCGGGACCCACCGTTGTGGACCTCGAGGAGTGCCTAACACCTTCTCCTCGAGGTAATTTGAGCCCTTACCCGATCTTTGGTGACGCAAACTAGTAAAGTCGAGTCATTTGCAATAGGTGCCCTAGCGCACCTTAATCTGTTAGGTGGCACTCTCTTTTAATAACCCTTCCTCTCTTTTAAAAGAATTGTCCATGTCGAAACCCGATTTTGCGAGAAAAAAGGGGGCGCGATAGCCTTGGCCTATAAAATCGAGGATTGCCTTTTTAAGGTCTTACGGTCTCGAAGTTTAATTATTCGAGCATGTCAATTTTTGGACGCCGGTCCCCGAGTACTGGGTTAATTGTTCGAGCTTTAGTTGCGATCGGCCCTTGAGCCAGTTTCAGCAATAGATCATAAGTATGAAATTTGTAAAATAGAAATTTCACTAAGGAATGGAACATCTGGTAAGGAAAAAGTACTTCTTTCAATAGATCATACATGTGTTCATGATTTTCCACTAGGGCTCGAGTAATCTACATGGACACAGTTCATTTGACCGTTTGGCCCTTTACAAAATTTTCCTATCGAAACCCTGTTGACACAAAGTATTTTCCTCAAAATCATCCGAGGGTAATGCCACCTAGTATTCGAGGTTGATTGTAAAGAAGCCTCGGATATTGTTGAATTGCTCTAAATTAGCACGAACAATGGTTGCCTTGTTAAAAACCTTTCCGAAAAAACCCATTTGGGACAAAAATCGGTCGAAGGGAAAAAGAGTGCAACACGTGCTTTCAGATCTAAGGACTTCTTGTTTGGAGAAAACTTTGATGTCTTCGATCGATCGCCTGCAACAAGTTAGTATAAAACATAAATGAAAACGGATAAATTCATACCTTAGCAATAATATCGTTTGAGGAGTGATATATTCTAATTATTTGCCAACTGTTCGCCGTTCATCGTGACAAGTTTGTAGGATCCCTTTACGATGATGTTGAGGACCTGATACGGTCCTTCCCAATTTGGGTCGAGTTTTCCTTCGTTTGGGTCTCGGGTGTTAAGGGTGACTTTTCTCAGAACTAAGTCCCCTATTCTAAAGTGTCGAAGATTGGCTCTTCGATTGTAGTACATTTTGATGTGCTGCTTTTGTGCGTCCATTCGTATGAGGGCGGCTTCCCGCTTTTTATCTAGTAATTTGATGCTCGTATTCATAGCCTCGTGATTTGACGCTTCCGTTGTGTTTTGAAACCTGATGCTAGGTTCCCCGACCTCGACCAGGATCAGAGCTTCGGCGCCATATAGTAAGGAGAATGGTGTTGCCCCCTACTAGATTTTGACGTTGTTCGATATGCCCAAAGGACTTTAGGCAATATTTCTCTCCATTTCCCCTTAGCATCATTCAATATTTTCTTTAGATTCTGAATGATGGTCTTATTTGTTGATTCGGCATGCCTATTCCCACTAGGATGATATGGTGTTGACAAGATCCTTTGTATTTTGTGATCTTCGAGAAACTTTGTTATTTTGCTGTCGATGAATTGTTTTCCGTTGTCGCATACGATTTCGGCAGGCATCCCGAATCGACATATAATGTGGTCCCAGATGAAGTCTATAACATCTTTTTCTCTGACTTTCTCGAAAGCCTATGCTTCAACCCACTTAGAGAAATAATCAATTATAAATAAAATGAATTTAGCTTTACCAGGGGCCGATGGTAGAGGGCCGACGATATCCATTCCCCATTTCATGAACGGCCATGGTGATAGGATTGAATAAAGTTGCTCTTCGGGCTGGTGGATCATCGATGCATATCTTTGGAACTTGTCGCACTTTCGAACGAATTCCTTAGTATCTTTTTCTATATTGGCCCAATAGTATCCCGCTCTGATGACTTTGTGAACCAGTGATTCGGCGCCGGAATGGTTTCTTCAAGTACCCTCGTGAATTTCTTGTAGGACGTAGTCGGTATCTCCTGGACCCAAACATATTGCTAATGATCCATCGAACGTTCTTCTGTATAGTGTTCCATCTTCGGCCAATGTGGATCGTGCAACCTTTGTTTGTAGAGTCCTCGATTCCTTAGGGTCCAATGGGAGCTTCCCTTTTTTAGATACTCGATATATTTATTCCTCCAATCCCAAGTTAGGCTCGTGGATTTTATTTCGGCGTGGCCTTCTTCGATTACTAACTTTGAAAGTTGTACAACAGTCCCCGAGCTAATTTCGTCGTCTTCGACTGATGACCCCAAATTTGCAAGGGCACCGGCCTAACTGTTCTGTTCTAGAGGTACATGTTTTAGGGTCCATTCTTTAAACCGATGTAGTGTTACCTGCAGTTTGTCTAAGTATCTCTGCATTCGATCTTCTCGAACCTCGAAGGTTCTATTGACTTGGTTTACCACAAGTAAGGAGTCACATTTGGCTCGATGACCTCTACTCCTAAGCTTTTATCCAGCTCGAGACCTGCAAGCATGGCCTCATACTCGGCCTCATTGTTAGTCAACTTAGAAGTTTTTATAGGTTGTCTAATTGTATTGCTTGTGGGTGGCTTCAAAATGATGCCTATTCCAGACCCCTTCACGTTCGAAGCACCATCTATGAAAAGGGTCCACACCCCTGAAGATGTACATGTTCTTAACAACAGATCCTTTTCGACCTCGGGTACGAGGACTGGCATGAAGTCTGCTAAGATTTGAGACTTGATGGCCGTTCGGGGTTGATAATCGATTTCATACCCACTGCTTTCGACGGCCCATTTGGCCAATTGGATCGAGAGTTCAGGCTTATGCAAAACATTACGAAGAGGATACGTGGTCACCACACAAATTGGATGACTAAAAATATGGTTTCAATATCCAAGAGGCATTTATTAGAGCAAATGCTAATATTTCTAAGTGTGGGTACCGGGTCTCGGGCTCACCTAAAGTTCGACTAACATAGTAAACAGGAAATTGCGTACCTTCCTCCTCTCGAACTACGACCCCACTTACCGCGACTTCTGAGACTACTAAATATAAGTAGAGTTGCTCATCCACTTTCGGAGTATGAAGCAGTGGTGGGCTCGAGAGGTACCACTTTAATTCTTCCAATGCTTGTTGGCATTCCAGGGTCCAAGAAAAATTGTTCTTCTTTTTGAGCAGTGAGAAGAACTTGTGACTTCGATCTGAAGACCTCGAAATAAACCGGCCTAATGCGGCTATCTGCCCCGTTAATCTCTGTACGACCTTAACAGTGTCCACGACTGTGATATCTTCGATTGCCTTGATTTTATCGGGGTTGATCTCGATCCCTCGATTTGACACCATAAAGTCGAGGAACTTACCCGAACCGAACCTGAATGTACACTTCTCTGGGTTAAGCTTCATGTTGTATTTTCTCAATATATTGAAGTTTTCCTGAAAATAAGTTAAATGGTCCTCTGCGCGCAGGTATTTAACTAGCATATCATCAATATAGACCTCCATTGATTTACCTATTTGTTATTTGAACATTTGATTTACTAGGCGTTGGTAAGTAGCACCAGCATTTTTTAGTCCAAACGGCATTACATTATAACAATAGGTGTCGTACTTAGTGATTAATGAAGTCTTTTCCTGGTCCTCCGAGTTCATTTGTATTTGATTGTACCCGGAGTAGGCATTGAGAAAAATAAAAATCTCATGGCCGGCTGTGGCATCGATCATGCGATCAATATTCGGCAGAGGACTACAGCTACTATTCGGCAGAGGAATACAACGATCGATAATTTACGCACATTCTAAGTTTGTTCCCTTTTTAGGTACTACAGCTATGTTTGGTAACCATTCGGGATATTTAATTCCCGAATGGATCCTATTTTGAGAAGTATGGTTACGCTATCCTTTATGAATGCGTGTTTTACCTCGAACTGGGGCCTTCTCTTTTGTTTTACTGGTCTGAACTTTGGATCCAGGATCAATCAATGAGTTATGATCTTCGGTGGGATCCCTATCATATCTAAGTGGGACAAAGAAAAATAGTCCATATTATCGATAAGAAATTTAATAAGTTTTTTCCTGAGTTCGGGGTTAACCCCGTACCAAGGTATACCTTTCGATCGGGTAGGTATTCAATCAGTATGACCTGTTCCAGCTCTTCGACTGTTGATTTGGTAGCGTCGGAATCCTCGGGGTTAATGAAGGATCGAGGGATCCGGTAGTCGTCGTCCTCATCTGTTCCCTGCTTCTCCGACTGAGTCGGAGCTGGTGGTTGTGGTTGCTATTTAGCCTCTTATTTTCCTTTGGTCTCTGATCCCTTTGTTAACGAAAGCGCCAATATCTGTATTACTTCATCGACCGCAAACATTTCTTTTGCAACATGTTGTTCCCCATATACCGTTTTCACTCCATACGGCGTTGTGAATTTCAACATTTGGTAAAGGGTTGAAGGGATTGCCCACATATTGTGAATCCAGGGTCTTCCGAGTAGGGCGTTGTACCTCATATCGCCCTCGATTACATGGAACTTGGTTTCTTGAGAAGTTCCAGCTACGTTTATCGGTAAAATGATCTCACCTTTAGTTGTTTTGCTGGCCATGTTGAAACCATTGAGGACCCGACCTACGGGTACGATTTGATCTTGTAGGCCGAGCTGCTCCACGACCCTCATCGAATAATATTGGTCGAGCCCCCTGGATCAATTAAAACACGTTTAACCTGAATTTTATTCATAAGGATAGAATTAACAAAGAATCATTGTGGGGTTGAGAAATCCCTTCTGCTTCTTCATCGTTGAATGATACGGTGCCTTAGGCACATAATCTCGGGTCCATTTTCCATACTGATTGATACTTTAGTGTGTTTGAACACGGGCCCTTATGTAGTATCGACCCCACCAACGATCATATGTATCACGTGTTGTGGTTCTTCCTGCTCGTTTTTCCTGATGGAGTCCCTGTCTCTGAAATGGTTCTTGTCTAAATCACTCAAGAACTCTCGAAGGTGGCCCTCATTGAATAGACGACCTACCTCCTCCCTCAGTTGTCTACAATATTCAGTTCTGTGGCCATGTGTACCATGGTATTTGCATATTTGACTGGGGTTTCGTTGGGAAGGATCGGTTTGTAGGGGTCTGGGCCATCTAGTATCATTGATTCTCCCAATGGCTGACACAATACCTGATGCCTCGATACTAAAGTTGTACTCTGATAATCGTGGTGCCTCTGTTGGACCGACATCTTATCGAAACCACTTTTTCTCATGAGTCCTCGAGAGCTCTATCCTCGATTGCTCCTTCAATCGTTTCGGATGGGATTGCGTCCTAGGATGTTGTTCCTTCGATCTGTGTTGTATGGTTGATATCGGTCTCTGTTCGACTGATGTTCTCTGTCAACATCCCTCTGATTTCTGCCAACGGGCCTGTTCGGATAAATGGAACCAGAAAGGGTCCCCAATTGATCATCCTCGACCCTGATCTTTGACTGGTATCGATTATGCACATCGGCCTAGGTTACCGCCGGATACTCAATTAAATTCTGCTTCAGTTGACGCGATGCCACCGAACTTCGTTCGTTCAAACCTTGCGTGAAGGCTTGAACAACCCAATCGTCTGTGACCGATGTCGCGCCCCCCTTTTTCCCCGAGTGCTCCTTTCGGGGCCCGGTTTAAAGGGGTTTATGACATTGGTTAAGCAAACTCATTCCTTTTGGGAAAGGGATTTGCATATTTTGAAGAGTCGCCATCTAATGATTTTAACGGTGTGTTAGGGTACCTAAGGGGTTCAGTTACAACTATATTACTAACCAGAGATTGGGTAAAGGTCTTGATATTATCCTAAGTGGAAGGTGTTAGGCACCCCTCAGGATCCACAAGTGTGGTTCCCGGTAAAATAGTTTCTGTGAATTTGTACGGCTTAGGAAACAAACAAATAAAGGCTCAAATAAGAGGGGATTTAAGTCTTAAGCATCCAGATGTTTGAAAACAGTAAAGAAGATTAGCTTTTGAAAGTATTACAATCTAAGCATATAAAAGGTATCCTAGGTTTATAATAATATGGATCACATCAATGCAATACCCGGTAATCACTCCTCGAAGAGGGGCTACACGTGGTATTAGCGCACCGGTCATCATATCCATATTCTACCCTTTCCCACCCCGTGAAAGAAACTAAATCGAGTGTTGGTCTCGACCTCTATGCATGTTGTTACCCATCCCTTCCTATTAGTCTCGGAGGAAATTAGGACTCCTATCCTAAAGGAGGTGCTAAGAAGACCCCCGAGTTTTAAAGGTGAAAATGCTAAGGCGACATATAATGAACAAATAGAACTGAAGATAAAGGGGGTAGCACATAAACAGGAAAGGGCTCAAAGACCTCCACAAACAGTGCACATAAACAACATGTCTCGTACACAATTAAGGTCCAGATTTAGATCCTACGCATGGTGTTTAAGTGATAATAACAAAGACATATTTATTGCATAACTCAGAGAGGATGTCTTAATCAGACTTTCCTACTAGTTTTAACCATGCTGACAGTTGAACACTAATCACAAAGGACAGTTCTGGTTTTATTTTTTAAGTTGATTACCTAAGGCTTGCCTAGGTGTAGGATAAAATGCAACAGTTACTCTAGGTTGTTTAGAGCTAATAACATGCAATTCTATGTGTTGAAGATGTGCAAGGACTAATTACCAGTTGTTTAGAACAGGGGACTGTTTTAGATATCTGTATTTAGACTAAGTGCAGTTAAATGAGTACGATCATATAGCAGGATGTCCAATGCAGCATGATGCATAATAACCTAATCAGGATTTCTAAATGCACATAAAATCACAGCATTATGCACTGTTAGCAAGAGTACAACTTGTTAATGTTACTTAACTAGAAACATGATCTCTAAGTGCGCAGGCATGGTGAGACATGATTGCAGTTTATTTATCCTAGGACATGACTTCTAAGCGTAGATGAGATGTTGAATACAATACACATAAATCCTAAGTATCATGATATCTAATGCATGGACACATGAACCTACACAGGATCTCTATTGCATAGATAGGGAATAAAAACCTAAGCATGGTTTCTACCCTTATAATAGCTAGGCATGCCTAGTTACCCCTCCCGTTTCACTATCCAGCCCCAGAATTATTTACAAATTATTACAGGCCAAGGATTATGAATTACACAACCAAAAGTGAAAAATNAGTCACACTGAGGGGGCTGAACTTAAAGGTCTAGGAATCAAGTGAAGTGTAGGAGATAGATTTGAAAAGGTTTTGACACAAAACAATACTTGATTGATTCAGTAAATAAAGAAGTTTTCTGAAAAGGTTTTGATCAGTAATGAAACAACTTGAATATAATGTAAACATCTTTGGAAAAGCAGCAAACAACTCGCATTTCCCACAGGTTCAGCACATTCAAGCATAGATTTTACTCAGGGACAATGGGGATTGGGGACACATAGAAACAGATTAGCATTTAGAGTGTCACAGACTAGTATTGAGTCTGAAATAACACAGTTAGTCACCAAGAATTCATGCCAAGATCTAAACATAATCAGATTCGAGGGACTACTGGGAGAGCGTAGGACATAATTACACATAGGTTTAAGAAACACATGTTAAGTAACATATAGGGCAATTATAGTATCCTAAGGATTGCATGTTGAGGCTATAAGGGAGGAGATACCCAGAACCAAACAACATAATATGTGAAACTAGTTGCAAGTAGGACAACATAACCATAAGTAAAAGGAAACCAGAAGCAGGATGCATCGTAATAACCAGAGAAACATGTTGTTTTGGAGACTTTAAATATAAACTGGAAACATACCAGTTGAAGACAGCAAATACAGAATAAGAGGCAAGTAGAATAGCTAGTCTTGGCTTCCAGCCGACTAGCAATAGCAAACAATCGAGAGAAGAATAGTAGATTGTGTGTGTGTGAGCAAGAGAGAATAGAACAAGGTCTATGTTCGTGTTTTCTTAATGAAAGAGTAGTGTGTATATATAGTTTTTGAAAACCAGTAGTGAATAAGGCAGGAAATCAAAATAAACTAGTAATTAGGAACTGAGCATCATCAGTACACAATCAGTATAGGTATCCCTTAATTGAAGGGATTGAGTTCAAACGGCATTATCAGACAATGAATAAGGAAAGTTACCATATGTAGCTTAGAGAAATATTCAAAATAGTGTGAAATTAGCATAAGTGTCCCTTAATTGAAGGGATTGAGTTCAAACGGCTAGCAGGCAAAACAACAAATAAGGAAAGTTCCCATATGTGACATGCATATGACATATAAGGAAACAATTTCAAATCAGTACAAGCATACAATAGAGGCTAGGTTCACANTGTCCCTTAATTGAAGGGATTGAGTTCAAACGGCTAGCAGGCAAAATAGAAAATAAGGAAAGTTCCCATATGTGACATGCATATGACATATAAGGAAACAATTTCAAATCAGTACAAGCATACAATAGAGGATAGGTTCACAGACTCTAAGTAAGGGAATGGGAATCAATTAACAGCAAATAAATCATGTAACAAGGTAAAAAATGGACTAAGGTCGGAAATTAATCATTAAAGTCTCAAATCACAAGGAATCAGGGATTCAAAATAATAAATCAGGAACCCTAACAAACTAAAACTACAGAGAATCATGGATTCAAACAGGAGTAACCACAATCAAACGAAATTAACATGAATCGAATAAATCACAAGCAATAGGTCAAAAACCCTAATAGTAAAAGCATGTGAAATACAGGATTCTCATGAACTTATAGGGCAAACAGCAAGACGAACGGGATAGCAAGGAAACAACAACAGAGGGTAAAACATCATAGAATCATAAAGCTCATACATATGCAAACAATATTGAAGACTAAGTCAGGTAATAATTCGGATAAGAGAGGAAAAATAAAATAAATTACTAAAACATAGTAAAGACCCTAGGATAATGCTGAAAAGATCACACGAAAATCATTTTAAAGCGGAGTCATGAAACCCTAGTTGAAAACGAAGAGTCATTTTAGAGAAAATCAGAGAGCTTTTTAGGGAAACAACGAAATAGCTCAAAACATATACAGATCTATCATAGATCTAAAGAATCGGGAGAGTTTTAAACATTTAGGGTTTCAAAGAGAACCCATAGAGATAAAGAAAAACCTCAAACGTCGCTGGTTTAACCCCCAAAAGTCATAGACCATGCTTGAACAGCCGGAGGTAGCCAGAGATGGCCGTAGGGTGATGAGCACAGGTCCAGGAGGTAGAAGGATTAAACCCAGGTCTCTTGAAGACCTTAGAGATGGCAAACATCGGCGTAAGAGAACCACAGGAGCTAGGAGGATGGTGAGAGCTTCATGGTCTCTGGCAAAGAGACGGTCGGAGAAGGCGAAGAGATTCATCGGAGCCCAAAGAGACAGGAAGTCTCTAGAAGACACTTACAGAGAGAGTTAGAGAGATGAGGGACTGGTGAGAATGAGAGGGGTCGGGGGAGTTAGTCTAGGTTAATTAAGATAAGTTGAAGTTGTTGATCAAAATTGATCAACGGCTAAGATTAAATCAAGTCTGGACCGGGTATCGTTAGTGGGTTGGGCCTGGGTATTGGACGGATTTAGTTGGGTGTTTTGGGCTGGTTTCAATAGGCTGAAATTGAATTAAATTGGGCTATAATTTAAATAGGAAGGGGCTGATTGTTAAATACCCGATTAAATAGATAAATAATTAATCAAAATAGCTAATAATTATATAAAATTATATTAATGCTAAATAGATGAAATTAAGGTAATTAACTAATATTTAAAATATAAAATGACTAACTATTGAATTAAAATGGCATAAAATGTAAAATTAGGCCTTCAAAATTATTGTAATTATGGCCAAATAATGCCAAATTGACTAATTTGTGAAATAATCAAATCCTAATAAGGTTAAAAATGATATATTGAGCTAGGAAATATTCTGAAATTATTTATAATACAATTTATGAATAATTATTGAATATAAAAATACTGAATAAATTGGAAGAGAATTTAATAAAAATATGAAAAATTACGGAAAAACACTAGTTATTATAAAGAGTGATTTTGAAGGTATACATGCAAATTTTAAAATAATTTGAGAAAATATTGGGTATCAACAGCTGCCTCTCTTTACCCGGGAAGGATGGAAGAGTTGTCGAGTAAAGATATGATGGCCAATTTTGATCGAGCGAAGCGGTTTGAAGAGGTTTAGGCCGCACCCTGGTTTCTGAGTTGCCTACATATCCCTGATTTTACAGGACTCAGGCCGTATGTAGTTCAGGAATCATCGGCGAAGCATACCGATGGAGATTTTTACAAGAACGAACGCAACATATAGGACTGATTGAATGAACGATTTACGGGGTAATTAGGAGAACTGGAGCGGGATCGCTCCTGCCGGGACAGTTGATGCTTGCCGGGTTACCTGCAAATGAGTAATACAAGAATATCGTGCATAATTTATACATGATGCAAATTCCCGTTGGACTATGAATGTTGTCTTTGGACGGTTAAGGATGACGTCTTTAGACCATGATGTCCTAGGCCATGAATTGCTTGATGCAGGATTCGTAGGCCATGAAATGATAATCTCGGGCCATGAGGATGGTGCCTCCAAACCATGATGCCTTTGAATAATGATATGCAAAATGATAAAAAGAAATCCTCAGACCATGACATGGTGCTCTCGGGCTATGAAGATGGTGCATCCGAACGATGAAGCCTTTGGATAGGTTGGCGATATTTCAGCTCATGAAGATGCAATAGTATGATGCTGACAAGACAGAGCTTAGTCTTGCGAATTAAAGGGGCAGAGGTTAGCCCAAAAGGAAAGCGCAGTAATGCTAGAGGCATTGATTGCTTTTGAGAAGTAAATTGGAGGCAGCGTTTAGCCTCGGAAGGCAGAAAGGTAGACTTATGCAATATGCGAATGCAGATGGAGGTAGCGTTTAACCTCGGAAGGCAGAATGGTAGCCTTATGCAATATGCGAATGCAGATGGAGGTAGCGTTTAACCTCAAAAGGCAGAATGGTAGCCATATGCAAGATGCGAATGCAGATGGAGGTAGCATTTAACCTCAGAAGGCAGAAAGGTAGCCTTATGCAAGATGCGAATGCAGATGGAGGTAGTGTTTAACCTCGGAAGGCAGAAAGGTAGCCTTATGCAAGATGTGAATGCAGATGGAGGTAGCGTTTAACCTCGAAAGGCAGAAAGGTATCCTTATGCAAGATGTGAATGGAGATGGAGGTAGCATTTAACCTCAGAAGGCAGAAAGGTAGATGCAAGATTAAGGTAGCCTTATGCAAGATGCGAATGGAGATGGAGGTAGCGTTTAACCTCAGAAGGCAGTAAGGTAGCCTTATGCAAGATTAAGGAAGGACAATAGAAATTCTTAGCTGGTGTTAAATTGCGGTAGAGCATTGTGATAATGAAGCATCATTTGTGCTGATAATAAATGTTGGCATGTGCGATGAGTTTGAGGAACGATATCTCCTTTGAGCGGATAATATGTTTTGGGGCTTTTGCAATTTTGTGCATGCATCCAAAGAAAGATCGTGAGTTTTGTAAAGGGGGAAGGTTAGTTCGCATTCCCGCTGGCTCTGCTTGGCTCGTTTGCTTGATCATGATGATATTGTCTGTATCATTGGGGTAGCGTTCGCTAAACAAGATGCTTCAGAAAAAATAAATATGCATGATTTTGTAAAAGTATAATATATAATCTAAAATAGTTTTAGATGAACCAACGACATGACACGGCTCGAGACATTGCAACCTATACTGCTGCGGAATGTTGAGGGTCCTCCTCAAAATTCTTCCCTAGTTTGCTTGGTGGACGCCTGTGACTGTTTCTCGTGCGGCGATTGGCTCCTCAAAATTCTGCCCCAGTTGGCTGGGTGAATGCTTGTGGACTGTTGCTCGCTTCAGAATTTTGAGGGGGCTTCCCCAGTTTCCAATTGCGGGGAAAAATATATTTTTATTGAATTGTGACCGAACCCATAGGGCTTCCTACGTATCCCCTCTTAAACGGGAATCAGGTCAGGCGCAGTACAATTGGCTCTTTTAGAAACTCTGTGTATTCTTTCTTTTCTGATGGTGACAAATGAATGCTGATGCGAGTCTCCTTGACTTTTTCTGAATCTCCTAGGTTGATAACTTTAGTCTCGTCCAGGTTGGACTTAGGTCTGTTCTCAAAGTTCTCAACTTCTTTGACAATCTCGTCAGGTATGTCGTCTTCGTTTGAATCAATGTCCGTTTGCTGCGCTGTCTCATTGCATGTCACGGTCATCGGTTCATCAAGAGAAGTAATAGTAATGTTGTATAAATAAAGTAATGAGAGAAAACAATAACAATAAATATCGGATTCGTAAGATAAATTTAGAAGATGCTTTGATGAATTGAATAATTGTTTTGAACATTGAAGATCTTATTGCAGAAATTGAAAAATGCAGGAAGAGGAAAATCATTTAGTGAATAAAACAATAAATAATGCTTGTTTTAGCCTTGCTACCCCGAGGCTCGTCGGGCTTTGGTCGTCTTGATAGACGAGTTCTTGAGATATGTCCCCTTGCCTACAGTCTGTATGGAAGGGCCTTCCTCCCCCTCCTCCTTGATAACAACATAGCAATCCATATCCTCATCCTCTAGGAACAAACTCCTCATTGCTGCAAGTGCTTCTTCTTCGTCTGATCCGTAAATAATGTCGGCCTGCTTGAAATTCTGCTCAAGATGAGGTATCGACTGATCCAAAGGGTAATAGGGACTGCGCCAAGATGGCGACTAGTCGTTGAATTCCTGCCTAGTGTACTCATACCCCAGACCGAGGCTGTTATTTGAGGTGTGGCAAGCATTGCACTGCGTCGGGAGAGTTTGGTTCTTTTGGGGAGTGGCGTGATGGTGAGGTGCGGGATGATTTTGTTGTCTTGGGATATTTTGTGAATGTGCGGGGTTTTGAGCATTTGGAAGGTTGACGTCGGGGATGTTGAGGGAAAATGACAGGTTGGCCAGATTCCGGACTTGATCGAGTTCTTCCTACAACTTCAGCAATTTCTGTTCAAGTGGTGACATGTTCTCATGCAGGACCTGAATACCTCGGCCATCAGTGGCCTCTACCCGTTCAATCATATTCTCCTTTCTGGTGTCGCTGGACTCTTCCATCTTACTTTTGCCTTTGTCTTTGCCCTTAGGAGGACTAGGAGGAGGAGTAGTGGAGGGCCCTTGGATCTTGTGCGATAGGCTGATGATGCCAGAATGCACGAACTAACCTTTGGGGAGAGGACTAAGAAAAAGAAATAAAAACAAAAGGTAACCAAGTCAATGAGGATTATGAAAAAAGAATATTGTGGTATTTAAACACATAATGCGGAAATGTAAAGCGCGTCCTAATTTGGGAACCTCTTTGTGCCCGAGGTAGGCCTAGCGACAAATTTATTTGGAGAACTTAAAATGCTAAATGCCTCATTTTATTGATAAGAAAAATAGACAAATCCCAAAACGATAGATGAAAAATATAAGTCACTAATGGCCATTGGCCTTATTACATTGATAGAGAAAAATAAAGACACTCCTATCTACTTGGTCCCAGAAGGACCTTCCCCAGACTCGACATTCTTTCTTTCCTTGTACAGTTTTCCCAGCTTGCGAAGTCCCAGCAACAGGTAGGTTCTGGCTAGATATCCTCCTTCATCTCCCTCAGCCTTTTTTCGTTAGGCTGGATTTCTAGGAGAGATGGTAGGTTATCCAAGTGTTTCCCGATGATAGCTTTGTCGCTAGAGTGCAGATCATCCCACCAACTCAACAGTCTTGGGTGGATATTGGAGACCATGCCGAATCTGGGGACTCCATGCCTCATTTTTCTGCAAAGCAAATAAGGTTAGGCCCTTACCCCCACCGGACTCGACTATTTAACGTCAATAATTAGCAGAAAGCATTTAGTTCTCAAAATAAATGCACAGAACGTGAGGGCGTCCGTTTGGGTTTAGGGAAACCCGGTGGACTTTTGGATAAGGCTATCTTAAAAGCTATCGTGCGGATGACACTTTAGCTCGACTAGGTTTGACCATGATTCATGCAACAGTGCAACAGAGTAAGGTTTCTATGGGTTTTTATACCGGTATCCTTGAGCGGACAACTCAAGGGGGAAAGGCACGGAACCGTCGACTGCACCGTTGATCGACTAGTTTTACCGCAAATAAGCCTTTCTGAATTTAGTGGGTAATAATATAGGAAGAGCGCAACCACTCATCAAGCGTTGCTATAGTATTTTGTTTGGCACGAGTGGAGTATGAATGTTGAGCATGATTATGCAATAATAAGTATTAAAACAAGTTGTCACGTATTTGCACATTAAAGAAAGCTGTAAAAACAACAGTAATGATTTAAAGCAGTTACAAAAGAAAACAAAGAGACATGTCAGTTTCGTCTTTAGGAAAAGTAAATACCTGAAGTAAACAATTAATTACATGTAAAAGGAAGAGGAAAGGGTGCAGGTATCTAAACAAAAATAAAGGCACAAATTCACAAAACAATTTAAAATGGTAAAAGCATGATATCCCCCGCAGAGTCGCCATGGTGTCGCGCCTCCCTTTTTCCTCGAGTGCTTCTTTCGGAGCCCGGTTGAAAGGGGTTTATGACATTGGTTGAGAAAACTCGTTCCTTTTGGGAAAGGGATTTGCATATTTTGAAGAGTCGTCACCTAACGATTTTAACGGTGCGTTAGGGCACCTAAGAGGTTCAATTACAACTACATTACTAACCAGAGATTGGGTAAGAGCTTGAAATTATCCTAAGGGGAAGGTGTTAGGCACCCCTCAGGATCCACAAGTGTGGTTCCCGGCCACATGGTTTCTCTGAATTTGTATGGCTTAGCAAACAAACAAATAAAGGCTCAAATAAGAGGGGATTTAAGTCTTAAGCATGCAGATATTTGAAAACAGTAAAGAAGGATTACAATCTAAGCATATAAAAGGTATCCTAGGTTTATAATAATATGGATCACATCAATGCAATACCCGGTAATCACTCCTCGAAGAGGGGCTACACGTGGTATTAGTGCACCGGCCATCATATCCATATTCTAACCTTTCCCACCTCGTGAAAGAAACTAAATCGAGTGTTGGTATTGACCTCTATTACATGTTGTTACCCGTCCCTTCCTATCAGTCCCGGAGGAAATTAGGACTCCTATCCTAAAGGAGGTGCTAGGCAGACCCTCAGGTTTTAAAGGTGAAAATGCTAAGGCGACATATAATGAACAAGTAGAACTGCAGATAAAGGGGGTAGCACATAAATAGGAAAGAGCTCAAAGACCTCCACCAACAGTGCACATAAACAGCATGTCTCATACACAATTAAGGTCCAGATTCAGATCCTACGCATGGTGTTTAAGTGATAATAACAAAGACAGATTTATTGCATAATTCAGAGAGGATGTCAGAATCAGACTTGCCTACTAGTTTTAAGCATGCTGACAGTTGAACACTAATCACAAAGGACAGTTCTGGTTTTATTTTTTAAGTTGATTACCTAAGGCTTGCCTAGGTGTAGGATAACATACAACAGTTACTCTAGGTTGTTTAGAGCTAATAACATGCAATTCTAGGTGTTGAAGATGTGCAAGGACTAATTACCAGTTGTTTAGAACAGGGGACAGTTTTAGATATCTGTATTTTGACTAAGTGCAGTTAAATGAGTACGATCCTATAGCATGATGTCTAATGCAGTATGATGCATAATAACCTAAACAGGATTTCTAAATGCACATAAAATCACAACATTATGCACCGTTAGCAAGAGTACAGCTTGTTAATGTTACTTACCTAGAAACAGGATCTCTAAGTGCGCAGGCGTGGTGAGAAATACCAGCCTCAGTGTGTCAAAGTTCATAGGGAACTCAAGGTCCCAAAGCAGTGTTCACACGGAGGGGGAAGAACTTAAAGGTCTAGGAATCAAGTGAAGTGTAGGAGATAGATTTGAAAAGGTTTTGACACAAAACAGTACTGGATTGATTCAGTAAATAAAGAAGTTTTATGAAAAGGTTTTGATCAGTAATGAAACAACTTGAATATAATGTAAATATCTTTGGAAAAGCAGGAAACAACTCGCACTTCGCATAGGTTCAGCACATTCAAGCATAGATTTCACTCAGGGACAATGGGGATTGGGGACACATAGAAACAGATTAGCATTTAGAGTGTCACAGACTAGTATTGAGTCTGAAATAACACAGTTAGTCACCAAGAATTCATGCCAAGATCTAAACATAATCAGATTCGAGGGACTACTGGGAGAGCGTAGGACATAATTACACATAGGTTTAAGAAACACATGTTAAGTAACATATAGGGCAATTATAGTATCCAAGGGATTGCATGCTGAGGCTATAAGGGAGGAGATACCCAGAACCAAACAACATAATATGTGAAACTAGTTGCAAGTAGGACAACATAACCATAAGTAAAAGGAAACCAGAAGCAGGATGCATCGTAATAACCAGAGAAACATGTTGTTTTGGAGACTTTAAATATAAACTGGAAACATACCAGTTGAAGACAGCAAATACAGAATAAGAGGCAAGAAGAATAGCTAGTCTTGGCTTCCAGCCGACTAGCAATAGCAAACAATCGAGAGAAGAATAGTAGATTGTGTGTGTGTGAGCAAGAGAGAATAGAACAAGGTCTATGTTCGTGTTTTCTTAATGAAAGAGTAGTGTGTATATATAGTTTTTGAAAACCAGTAGTGAATAAGGCAGGAAATCAAAATAAACCAGTAATTAGGGACTGTGCATCAATCAGTACACAACCAGTATAGGTATCCCTTAATTGAAGGGATTGAGTTCAAATGACATTATCAGATAATGAATAAGGAAAGGTACCATATGTAGCTTAGAGGAATATTCAAAATAGTGTGAAATTAGCATAAGTGTCCCCTAATTGAAGGGATTGAGTTCAACGGCTAGCAGGCAAAACAGAAATAAGGAAAGTTCTCATACGTGACATGCATATGACATATAAGGAAACAATTTCAAATCAGTACAAGCATACAATAGAGGCTAGGTTCACAGACTCTAATTAAGGGAATGGGAATCAATTAACAGCAAATAAATCATGTAACAAGGTAAAAAATAGATTAAGGTTGGAAATTAATCAGCAAGGTCTCAAATCACAAGGAATCAGGGATTCAAAATAATAAATCAGGAACCCTAACAAACTAAAACTACAGAGAATCAGGGATTCAAACAGGAGTAACAACAATCAAAGGAAATTAACATGAATCGAATAAATCACAGGCAAGAGGTCAGAAACCCTAATAGTAAAAGCATGTGAAATCAAGGATTCTCATGAACTTATAGGGCAAACAGCAAGACGAACGGGATAGCAAGGAAAGAACAACAGAGGGTAAAACATCATGGAATCATAAAGCTCATACATATGCAAACAATATTGAAGACAAAGTCAGGTAATAATTCGAATAGGAGAGGAAAAATCAAATAAATTACTAAAACATAGTAAAGACCCTAGGATAATGCTGAAAACATCACAAGAAAATTATTTTAAAGCGGAGTCATGAAACCCCATTTGAAAATAAAGAGTCGTTTTAGAGAAAATCAGAGAGTTTTTTAGGGAAACAACGAAATAGCTCAAAACATATACAGATCTATCATATATCTAAAGAATCGTGAGAGTTTTAAACATTTAGGGTTTCAAAGAGAACCCAGAGAGATAAAGAAAAACCTCAAACGTCGATGGTTTAACCCCCAAAAGTCATAGACCTTGCTTGAACAACCGGAGGTAGCCGGAGATGGCTGAAGGGTGATGAGCACAGGTCCAGGAGGTAGGAGGATTCAACCCAGGTCTCTTGAAGACCTTAGAGATGGCAAAAATCGGTGTGAGGGAACCACAGGAGGTAGGAGGATGGTGAGAGCTTCATGGTCTCCAGCGAAGAGACGGCCGGAGAAGGCGAAGAGATTCATCAGAGCCCAAAGAGACAGGAAGTCTCTAGAAGAGACTTAGAGAGATAGAGAGAGAGTTAGAGAGATGAGGGACCGGTGAGAATGAGAGGGGTCGGGGGGTTAGTCTAGGTTAATTAAGTAAGTTGAATTCGGGCTATTGATCAAAATCGATCAACGGCCAAGATTAAATCAAGTCTGGACCGGGTATCTTTAGTGGGTTGGGCTTGGGTATTGGACGGATTTAGTTGGGTGGTTTGGGCTAGTTTCAATAGGCTGAAATTGAATTAAATTGGGCTATAATTTAAATAGGAAGGGGTTGATTGTTAAATACCCGATTAAATAGATAAATAATTAACAAAAATAGCTAATAATTACATAAAATTAAATTAATGCTAAATAGATGAAATTAAGGTAATTAAATAATATTTAAAATATAAAATGACTTACTATTGAATTAAAATGGCATAAAATATAAAATTAGGCTATAATTGCAAAATTATTGTAATTATGGCCAAATAATGCCAAATTGACTAATTTGTGAAATAATCAAATCCTAATAGGGTTAAAATTGATATATTGAGCTAGGAAATATTCTGAAATTATTTATAATACAATTTATGAATAATTATTGAATATAAAAATACTGAATAAATTGGAAGAGAATTTAATAAAAATATGAAAAATTACGGAAAAACACTAGTTATTATAAAGTGATTTTGAAGGTATACATGCAAAATTTTAAAATAGTTTGAGAAAAAAATGGGTATCAACAAACCGGTGGTAGTTCAATTGATCGTCCTCGACTCTAATCTTTGACTGATATCGATTATGCACATCGGCCTAGGTTACCATCGGATACTCAATTAAATTATGCTTCAGTTGATGTGATGCCACCGAACTTCGTTCGTTCAAACCTTGTGTGAAGGCTTGAATAGCCCAATCATCTGTGACCGGTGGTAGTTCCATCTGGAACCGAGATACGAACTCCCTCAACATTTCGTTGTCTTTTTGTTTCACCTTGAAGAGGTCCGACTTCCTAGTCGCAACCTTTATTGCCCCGGCATATGCCTTTACGAAGTAGTCTGCAAGCATGGCGAAGGAATCGATGGAATTAGGTGGTAGATTGTGATACCAAATCATTTCTCCCTTCGATAGAGTTTCTCCAAATTTCTTCAGCAAAACAGATTCGATCTCTTCATCTTCTAAATCATTTCCTTTTGTGGCGCATGTATAAGAGGTGACATGCTCATTAGGATCGGTGGTCCCATTCTACTTAGGGATTTTTGGCATGCGTAATTTCTTCGGAATGGGCTTCGGAGCCGCACTTGGGGGAAGCGGCTTCTGCACAAACTTCTTCGAGTCCATACCCATTAAAATCGGTGGTGCCCTCGGTATTTGGTCAACCCGGGAATTGTATGTCACTATTTTCTTATCATTTGCCTCGATTTTTTTTTTCCGATTCAATTCGTTTAGTGAGCTCCTCGAGCATCTTCATAATGGCGGGGTCAATCCCCAATTTTTGGGCATTCGATCTTTTCGGCACTGTCTTGGTCCTGTGGACGACTTCTGGTTCGACCCCGCTCGCCACTCGATGTTGGTTTTGTAGTTGTGCTATAGCAGCTTGTTGATCCTGTAGCATTTCGAATATCAATTGGAGGCTGACTCCACCGTCTCCTCCGCCCTGCGTACCTCGACCACCAGGTCGACCTTCCCTGAAATGCTTTCTTCGGTATCAGCGCCCAAATTTGCATTTAGGGCGATATGTGAACTGACGTCGATGGGATTGGTTGTTGGTTCCCCCTCGAGATCAGTCTGAGGAACCTCGATCCCTGGGGAGACTATATTGTCGTTTTTCCCGTGAAATCCGAGGTTGTTATCACCATATGTGGGTGTTGTTTGTGAGTTTGACATGTTTTATCCTGAAAACAAAAACACTTACAAGAACAAGCGTAAAGTAGTATGTGTTATCGGAATCAATATTAAGCAATCACTATTATCCTTAGCCTCATGGTGGGCGCAAAACTGTTTACCCTTAAAATTTGGATAACAATTAAACTAATATTGTGGTTTTAAGGATATGTGAATTCACTCAACACCAATGATAAATATGATTATAAGTAAAGAAAACAGTGTTCAAACAGAACTCAGCCCTCGAGTCGAAGTACTCTCGAACTGATAGGTGCAAGAACAGTTAGAAAATAGAACATGGTGATGAACAATAATATAAGCGAGAAAGAAAGAATTATATTGCTTTGATCTCTGTGAATAATGATCTTTACAAATGATTATAACTCTCCTTTATATAGTAGAGGAATTCTACTTATAGTACAACTCTAATTACGGAAGAAAAATCCCATGATTAGCTAATTAACCGTTTCGGATTTGATCCGTTCCGAGATTCACACCACGATCTTCGACCAATCACGGATATCTCGCCTCTTTGTTATTATGTCATCTCCGATCATATTCGACGCCTGTCTCGTTTGGTTCCGATTGCTACTAGCCTCGATCTTGACAGGCATCTCGAGTCTGGATTCGATATCTTATCCTCGAGATGTAATCTGTTTCGTTACAAAGTCATCCTTCGATGCAACCTCCGGGTCTCGGTCAAACAGTTAAATCGGATAGGCCCGATTTTAATCGTATACAATACGAAAGATAAGTTGGTCAAAAGTATTTTTTTTTTTCATAATTCGGAAGAGGTTCTACAAATGACAATGCTAACTTAGTGTGTTTTAATATTTACTTTATAAATTAAAACTTTAAAATATGTATTCTGTTGAAAATACCTTTCTTTTAAAACAATAAGCAGTGATATGTATTATTTGGGCGACACACGACCAATAAAGTATAAACCACAAACTCGGCAATTTATTTCCTTGACACTTGAATTATCTAAAATAACTTAAAATTACTTATGTTGTTATAAAATAACTTAAATTAGCTTCTTTGATATAAATTATGTAAATCCCCAAGAGTTTTCTCTTCTTGTGTTCACCCATGAGAGCTTTATCGTTCACCGAGAGAAGAGAGTGACATAGCTAATATTACTAAATTAAATTAAATTAAATTTAATTAAAAATTTTAAAAAAGACACGCCCAGTGGGACTCGAACCCACAATCGCTTGATTAGAAGTCAAGCGCCTTATCCATTAGGCCATGGGCGCCTTGTTATGGAAAGCAGCACATGCTTTATTTAATACACAAAAAACTAAATTCTACCTGGTCAGTTTACTCTTTGAAATGTGGAAGAACTAGGGGATGTTCATAGTTCAGTTTGGATCGGTTTTTCCTTGAAAAGAAATCAAAAAGTAAGTTGGTTCTTAAAATGTTGGAACCAAACTAAGCCAATTAAATCTTTTTTTAGCGATTCGGTTTTTCGGTTATTTATCAATTTTTTCTTAAATATGAGACATACACTACCAAACACATATTCCGGCGACTACATTTTCAACGTAACACTATCAAACCAATTGCTCTTTGAGAAATCTATCAATTACCATGATTTATTGATGATAATTGAATCAAATAGTGATGAATAATTTAAGTACTCTAATAGACTAAAAGGTTCTAATCCAACGTTGTCTTCTTAAATGTTTTAATCGTTAATTTATATTTTAGTTTCAAGGTTCTTTTTCGATAATCTATCACATTTATGCCAATCACTAAGTTTTTAATAGATCTGTAAAAAAATTATATTAAATTTGCAATTTGTACGAAAAAAAAAAAGAAAAGAAAAAGAAAAAGAAAAAGAAAAGAGAAGGTTTAGATTGACTTCAACTAACACGTAAGAAATATTTCTTTATTTTAACCCCTTATCCATAGATCCATATAGAAGGAACTAGAAGATATACTTGTCTAATTTTTCTTTCCATTCTCTTGAAGAGAAAAAATGAATAAGGACTTATATTGTAACATAGTGGTTGTAACAAAATGAATATTATTATGGGCACCGTGATTAAAAGAAAATAAGGGAGAAGGTTTACCTTGTTGAAACTGTAGGATTGGATCCATGCAAATCATAAAAGGAAAGACACAGATGTAGCTTTAAAAGCGAGAGGAACAAGGTTATATCCACATTTCAACTTGATTAAGAACTATGTAGGCAAACAAATCAATCATGACCTGCTAGGAACATATCAAATTGCATACATCCTGAAACCTTGCCTCTGAAATGTCAGTGAAGGGAAAAACTCTGAATCTACCAGTATTTGGACAACTCAAGGTCAGATGTTCCGAGTTGACCATCTTCTGCAGTATGCAAAGCAATAATTAGTCACCACACGTAAATATTAGTAAGATACTAGTTAAAGGGACACTGACTGAAATGTAAGATAATAATAGGTTGTCCTATATTAGTGAGTTGCTCAAAACTCACTAATTTGTTCTGGCAAAATAGCAGCCTTACTCTTCAAAGCATCACACCAATGTTTGGACCAATGAAGGAGCAACCAAGAATCTTTCTTAGTGACTATACAACCTAACTACAACCACTAATATCTGATCCACTGCGTTACATTCAAGATGCATGTTATGTTAAAACTGCTTGACACACAGAGAAGAAGACAACAGTTATAACAGGATACCTCACAATGAAATGCCTTGTCAGTGCAGCTCCACCATTTGGATGGAACGCAATCAAGGTAGTGACACCAGCTACAGTACTTGTTTGCATTAACGCTATCCAGAACTGCTATTATAATTCCAGCAAGCCTGTTTTTGGAGTGACAGCAAGTTAAAGCCAATTATCTTAGACAACTATAACTAGCCTAGGAACTGGTTCACTGTGAAAATGGAGCAAGAGTAAAACCATACATGCAACATTATAGAGATGGAAACTCACAGAAGAGTAAAGATAACAAGGACAACACCCCTCTGAACAGGCTTGTCCAAAGTGTTCCTACGCTTGACAATGTGCTTGGCATCAAACTCAAATATGCCTCGCTTATTTCGAGCTAGTTTCTCTTGTTGAGGTCTGAACAAGAGCACAAATCCCAGAAGGAATCCTGACATGAATCCTCCAATATTAGCAAAATTGTTGATGTAAGGTATCAGTCCAAGGACAAGAGTTGTCATCAGGATTGTCATGGTAGCCACTAGCCCTGCAAACTGTAATCAGAAGTGGGGAAATGACATTCTATTTTACATGACAGCTGAGAAATGAGTGGAACAATAGCTAAAAGATTTCAGGACCTTATTGGTATAAAGGTTCCAATTCCTGATGACGCTAGAGAGCAGTGTACCAAGCAATCCAACCAACGCACCAGAGGAAGAAACTGATGGCCGATCCTGAATGAAAAGTGCAGCAACTAGACTACCAGTAATCGCTGAGAGTATGTATATAACTCCAATTCTTACTGCAGAAATCGGAGCATCCAATAAAAAATCCAATAAAACTACCTTCTTGCTGAATGGATACACATTAAAGAAATTCTTACGTGGTCCAAATTCTTGCTCCAAGTGAATCCCCACAAAGATTACAGATGACAAGTTGATGATCAGATGGAAAAGCCCTGCATGCAACCATGGGCTTGAGAAGATACGCCAGAGTTGATGATTATTAGTCAACAAAGTCTTCCTAAGCGCTCCAATTTCATCCAACCTACATTAGAAAAAGATTGTATATGTGTTACTGACAACAGTACTTCCTCAACATAATAACAGGTGCAAGAGAGCGGGCTTTCTATAATGCAAAGTTGAAACAATGACATGTTAACATTTACATAGAGAATAAGATGCCTTAGTTAATAACATCAAGAATAAAGAAGTTTCAGGGCAAGTATAAAAGCAGGAAACATTCAATTTGTTTGAGAGTTTAGAGATCCATATATTATCGAACATGTAACGTGATTAATTGATTCTAAAGCCTGAAAAACTGCAACAAGCAGAAGCTAGAGGTTCCATAAAGAACCAAGAAATATTTTTGAAACAGTTCATTACATTACATCTGTAGATATGCCAAGTGTTCATGAGAATGCTGATATCAGTGGAATGTATAAGAACATATAAGATTGACATCGCCAACTACAATTTTCTCAGGAGTAAAGCACCAATTTCCGCTATAAACTAACTTTTCCGCTATAAACTAACTTTTCAGAAGGAGACAAGGATCAATCCACATAAAGCTAATTTACCCAGTCAGAAGTACTAGTTCGCCACTCTGTCTAAGCAATTAAGATTTGGCAATCTCTTAACATTTTTTTTTGGATAACCAATAGGTCCCGAGGGCAGCTAGCGCACAGTTGTAAACTCAATGGATAATCTGTCCGCCCCCTTACCCTTTTCTACTTAAATACCAGGTTTATGTGTGCCACAAAGTTTAAACTCGTGACGTGCACCTAACTACACATCACCAGCTGCATTCTTACCGCTATTACAGAGATTTAGCAATCTCTTTAACAGAATTCGTACTGTCTTGAAATAAAACCCGTCAAAATAATAGCTCATCATAAGCACTTTTTTTTTTCTTCAAAATTTTCAGTTACGATATAGATCTCAATAAACATCATAACCGAAACAAAGTAGATGTACAAGTATACCAAAATCAAATTTCAGCAACAATTCAAATCTGATAGCAACTCTTCTCCTATATAAAAAGAAACTATCTCAAATTCCATCAAGTCTGATTTTCAAATTCACAGGCTTAAATCCATGATATGCCTAAGTAAACAGTAAATCCTAAATAACTGAGTAAGCGAATAGGAATTTAACAATATTGAATAAAATAGGAGAAGAAATAAAACGGTTATGAAAAAGAAAAATGGAACTGACGCAGAAGCTGATGGGCCGAGCAGTGGATTCTCGGAGAGAGGCTGAAAAGAGAAACGACGAAGAGGTTTAAGGGCACAATCGCCATGTGAATTCTCCCAGCAGTCATTAACGATCATCGTAGCAATGAAAGCGCCCAAGTGAAGGATCACAAAGAGAGAAATGATCCACGTATTGGCTCCCTTCTGAGACAACGGCTTAAAGAAGGGGAATGTGACTCTCTCTTCTTTCAGTAGTTCCTCCGCCGTCAGCTCAGTCGAGAATCTCGCCGTCGCCATTTGTTGCTTGATTTCTATCTGTGTTTGGAATTTCGAACTCTCTGCCATTTATTATTTCCAGTGGGAATTCAGGCAGTTCGATCAAAGAATCTAATATTTTCTTGTGAATCTGAAAAAATGATATTCTTCGATTCTTAATAACAGTTGAGAGGCGGTGGGCAGTTGGGGATGATCAACGAGATGAAGCATAGGAGCATCGTAAGTTTTGTGTGTGTGGGCCTGTGGGGGGAGGGGTTGTGTGTAGGTTGGCGGGAAGATGCTAAAGCGAATTCATATGAGGGAAAATTTGAAAAAAAAAGAAGGAAAGTGGTAAATTTTAGTTACTCCATCACCAAGGTACATTTTATAACGGGATTAGTGTATGAGTCAAAATCTAATCAAAAGAATTTTATTTAAGGAAGGATGACCAAGAGTCAATCAAGTCGAAGTTATGTACGTGAAATAGTATACATGCAAGTAACGCACTTACGGTCGAGGTCGAGCATTCTGATCGGCTCTAATGGCTAGCTTAGCAATTAGATACTTTGGAGAAATATTTCACAGGAAATTCTCAAAACTTGGGTACTCTGGTTTGGGACCGCTAGGTAAGAGAAATGTCCTATATAAGTAGTAAGAGAGAGCACTTTAGGGGGGGAGGGGNACAACCCGACAGGCGGAGAGACTAACTGTATGGGTGAAAATCTGATCAAAAGAATTCTTTTTAAGGAAGGACAACCAAGAGTCAATCAAGCCGAAGTTATGTACGGGAAGTAGCATACAGGCGAGTAGCACAGCTACGGCCGAGTCGAGCATTCTGATGGGCTCAAATGGCTAGCTTAGCAATTAGATACTTTTGAGGAATATTTCACAAGATATTCCCAAAACTTGGGTACTCTGATTTGGAACCGCTGGGTAAGATAAATGTCCTATATAAGTAGTAAGATAGAGGACTTCAGGAGGGGAGGGGGGGACTGGCTCTAGAAAGAATACAGACACACCTCTTTTAGAGTGGAGACGGTCTATCACTTTATGCTCTCCGCCAAAAGGAGAAAGGTTCTAAGATTCTTGCATTCGTCTATCGATCAAGTCTATCAAACAATGTGGATTTGCCTTGCTCGGGATTGGGCGAATCTTTTCCTTTATGCACATTTTGTTGTCATTTGATGTTATTCAATGCATAGTCTTTTCCTTATACTATAGAATTCGACCACGATTATGGCCGATATTTATATTCTACTATACTTTTACATTCCCGTTATCCATCTCAGATCTGGAGTTGATTATCTTTAGCTAGAATTTGCCCATTATCTTCTTATTTAATTAGTTTAACAAAAAGACATGAAAAATTTTGGTCAAACAATTTGGCACCATCGGTGAGAATTTTTCCAGTTAAAATTTTGGTTTCCTCTAGATCTAAATTCAATTCTAGTTCCACTTTTTGTTCATTGTGGCGTCATCCTTTCGTTACAAATGCAAACTTGAGAAATTCGTAAGCAAGCTCTTGAAATAGCCAGACCAATCAAGATTAGATCTTTGCATATATGTACGAGATGTTCTACGAGTTCTTAGTGGATTATTTTGTTGCTGCATGATGCTGGAAAGCATGTAGTTTATGCTAATGGAATGAGGGTCGTGACTTGTGAAGATTTTGTAAAAACAGAAAATTAAAATTATGTTTGATATCAATATGAAAATTACATTTTGTTGTAGTAGTGGCTTTGGTGTGTCATAGAGTGTAAATTGTTAGAGTAGGATTATGGTCATTACGTACTAAGCACGTCCACAATTCTATTGCCATATTAATGCTAGACATCAATTTATATCTTATATATGTTGCTCTCTCTCTCTCTTAGAGAGGGATAATAGCTTGTTGTGTAACTCTTTGAAATGACAAACTTGTCTTGCCTTTAGGTTTATGGTATGGCTCATGTATCCTTTGGTTTTTTGCACTCGGAATCGGATCGGATTGGGTCACAAACGCGTCGAGATTGAACTGGGACTCGAACTCGAGATCCCAACAGGCGAAGTAATTTGCCAGTCCATAGGATGCCCGAATTTGACTAACAACGGAATTGAGCACAAGGTCGAGATTGGGTCTAAAGCTAACACTCGAGTACGGAGCAAAACGAGTCGTCCTATGGTGCGACTCTTAGCTCGTTGTCAATCAAGTCGTAGGGACTTTCCAAATCAAGGAACAGAGACTCCAAAAATACCAAGCCGAGATCTATAAGTTGTTACCCGAGTTCTATGAATGCCAGCTTGACCAAATCCCTCGAGCATAGAATGCCGAAGCAGACGACCTTGCCAAACTGGTAGCGGCCACTAAAAGCATAACCGGTGAAGGGACATGGTCGCTCCCCTCCACTCGTTGACCAATCAAGTCGAGGTAACGAATGATTTCATTTGGTTTTAACTTACTATTTTTCTGAGTGGGATAGAAGTAGGAGCATTCTCCCAGATACGCGAGCAGGGAACAACTTTCATCATATAGAAAAAAAAAGTATATTGTGTGCCGCTCTAACCTCCCCAAAAAAGATCAGTCACGACAACGGACCCCAACTCATCAAGAAAGAGGTCGTCGAATCCTTGAGAAGCAACATACCACGAGAATACTCTGCATGTTGTATCGCCCAGCAGGCAACGGGCAAGCAAAATCCCCCAATAACTCGATACTTAACATCATAAAAAAAAATCTGAAGACGCAAGAGACCATATGGACTGGGACTTCATTTTCAGCCCGGGAAACATGCAATTCTCTCCAATATATGTAGACAAAGCATAAGTGCGTGAAGCTCGCCCGCATTTTCGCCAAAGCGACGTCATCATCAATTAACGAGTTAAAATCGACCTCGCTCGAATTAACTATGAGTTAAATTCGACCTCTCTCGTATTAACCATGGGTTACATTCGACCTCGTTCGAATTCACGCCCATGCGGCCCCCGACCATCATCAATTAAACGAGTTAAAATCGACCTCGCTCGAATTAACCATGGGTTACATTCGACCTCGTTCAAATTCACACTCATACGGCCCCCGACCATCATCAATAAAATGAGTCAAAATCGACCTCGCTCAACTTAACTACGAGTTAAATCCGACCTCGCTCGAGTTCACCACGGGTTATATTTGACCTCGTTCGAATTCACGTCCATGCGGTTCCTAGCCATCATCAATTGAACAAGTTAAATTCGACCTCGCTCGAATTAACTATGGGTTACATTCGACCTCATTCGAATTCACGCCCATGCGTCCCCCGTCCATCATCAAACAAAGGTAACATTCAACCTCGCTCAAATCGACACGTATTCGACCTCCTTTGAAACAATTAACATTCGACCTCGTTCGAATTAGTCCACATTCGACCGCGTTCGACCCAACTAAGAGTCAGGGACTCTTGCAAAGAAAAACATTCCAAAACAATAGAGGGGCCAAAGACGTACAACAAAAATAAATCAGTTGTTCCATTCCAATGAAAATAAACATCTTACAAAGGGTCAAAAGGGAACCTCCACAAAAAGAAAAGACAAAGAGAAGAACAAAAAAAAAAACTAAGTGAAAAAGCTTCACGCTACTTCATCTCCACCCACACCTTCACTGCTTCCCCGCTTGATCTAGCAGCGTCACCTCCACCATCACCCACTCTGTCATCATATTCATCATCGAACACAATCCCATCTTCGACCCCTTCATCTTCATCCGTTTTCAATGTCGCAGGGTCATAGCAAGCAATCTGGGCTTCACGTGCTTTAGCACGAGCACCTTCGAAAGCGGCTTCAGGAACATTCCCCTCCGTCATCAAGCCCCTGTATATATCTTGCTGAGCCTCAGCATGGATCCACATCTCGTACAAAATGGCGAGGAACGTCAAGAGAGGATGAGGCATGAGAAGGAGTCTAAGACAACAACCACGCCTTCTCAGTCTCGAGAGAAACAACTTGATCACCCAGGCTCGAGACATCTCTCTCAAGCCCACAAATTCGCTCGTCAAGCTGCATCATCCTTAGTGCGGTCGTTTTCACTTCAGTTGCACATTCATACCTGAGGACGCGGATAGAGTCCTCCAATGTTGCTGCCCTCGCCAAAGACGCTACCCGGGCCCCCTCAGTACCCTCCAACTCAGTCACCTTCTCCGCCAACTCGACACTCAGGCCAGCGACTCTAATTGTGCTTTGCTAAAGCTCTGCCCGTACGACCACCACTTTTTCCTGAAGATCGACACACTCAGCCACGAACCCCTTGCCTACCTCGAGCTCTTCTTCCTTGTCCCTAAGCAACCCCTCAAGTTCGTTGCATCTGCCAATAGATCGCACTGGGTCCTCGTCCTTCCGGTCTAACTCCTCTCCAAGGGATTGGAAATTGCCACCTGATCTGAGCCGCGCATGTATCTCGCGGAACTTGTCACGATACCGGCGGTACTTCAAAACCATTTTCTAGAAAATGGCAGCCCGATTTTCCTCCCGACGGGTGCTCTCGATCTCCAGGATAAAATTCTGAAGAAAGAAAAGAGAAGAAAAAAGAAAGGGTCAGAAATCAGCGAAACGTGTGAAATGAAGAAAATAGTAAAGGACTCACCCTCAAAGCCATCCCGGCTATGCCCCGTGACATGTCTGTATCTCTAAGCTCTTGAAGGGCTCTATTTTCGATGGCAGAGCAAAGAGGGGCGAAGGAGGGCACCAAGCTCACCGTATCCTCCAACAAATAACAGTCCGAAGGAATTTTGATCAAGCGAGAAGAACCATCCGTTCTCACCTCGACCTGGGTGAACCCCTCCTCAAACAACCTCACATACTCAGGATCAACACCAGAGACGGACTCATAGTCGTCTATAACCACTCCCTTCTCCCTCTCACCGGTCGAAGAGGGAATATCGGCCCGCTGTGAAGTAGATGGGTCATCCCTCAAAATGGTCGCAGTCACCTCTGAACTCTGCCTTTCTTCCAAGGAATCCACCTTCATGCCAGAAAGGGGTACGGTCTCCACGCCCAAATCAGTATCGCCGCCTGATTCAGACGCAGCCAAATCGGGTTCACCCCTCGAAGGCCCTTCGTTCCTGGTCACCCCGTCAACCATTATCCTTCGCCTTTTCAACGGAGCCTCTTCGCCTTCGCCCTGCGATCCAACAAATGTAAAATTGTGGAAGACGTAACCTCCACCAGGGGAGCAACATCTTGGCGGCTGAGTCCACGCGAGGCCGGAATCTGTGAAGTAGCGGTAGACTGAGCACGCTCACTTGCAGCCACAGTTGATACAGGTCCGATAGAAGCACTCGCCTGATGGAAAGCAGGAATAGGATCCCTCGCCCTCCTCGTGGCCCTCCGACCTACAAACAAAAGAATCTTAAGCCAAAATACAGGAGGGAATAAAGGACGGAACGAAGGGCAAAATTATTAAGGGCAAAATGAAATAACTCACCGGTCGAAGGTTTGCGCCCAAATATCTCATTAAACGGCGACCACTCATGAATCCCCGCCGTATAAGGTAAAATCTAGCTCACCCAGTTGCGGATGTCGGCAACTAGTGAAGGAGAGTCCTTCTCGGCTGCCCAAAAAAAAGAAGGGAGGAAAAACGATCAGATCACAAAAAGGAATAACGAACAGCCATTGGGGAGGAACACTTACGAGCATAGTTCCATTGCTCGGGAAACCCGCTAGGATTCGACACCACATGCTTCGTCCTCACGAAGAAGAAGTTGGCCCAAAAGAAGCGATTAGTTTTATCATCCATCTTCACCGCCAGGCCCTTGGTCCCACGGTGACGAAGGTGTATCATTGTACCCCTGTGAAAACTTGGTACGAAGAGGTGAAGTGGATGCCGGAGGGAAATCCTGCGGTCGGCCAACTCCGCATAATTGATGAGCATAAAGAAAAGTTTATATGTATACGGGGAGAGCTGAGCCGGGCACACATCATAATAACGGCAGAAGTCCTCCACCAAGGAAGGAAGGGGAAGTGTGTAACCAAAAAAAATAGGTACACATAAAATGCACAATACCCTAGCAATGTATCTGCACGATGTCATCACCAGCGAGAATGAGCTCAACATGGTCGATAATCCTCCATTTAGCCTTAAACGGAACAAGCGTTGGAGCATCCATCTCAAAAATGACGGGCTCGGGATCGTCATCAGGAGGGTTCCTGAAATCAGACCAGGCCTTCCCCGAATGTGAAATTATCTCATCCACAGTGCGGAAATTCTTGTCTTCCACAAGGGCTATCCCTTCTTCATGAGAGGGCATGTCCATTTCTGACGCAACGGGATCCGCAGCTCTATCAAGGTTAGAAGATGCACTAGCCATTTCTTCTCTGGTTACGTAAATGATAAGTGCAAAGGTGAAGGGGTTAACAATGGTAGGAAACGTTAAAAGAAGAGAGATGGATATGTAAAAATCTGAAGAAGGAGAAGAGAAAGCCTTGGGTTTTTCAAACGGTTAGGAAATGCATCAACCCAAACGAGAAGTTCCCTTCTCTATTTATAAGAATACCGGCACCCTGAGCGAGAAAACCAAATGCCGCCACATTAATTCCAAAATAGAAGAGGCGTAGAAAATGATGTAACGTATAAGGATCGTCCGTTGATCACGACCAACTATGCCTTATAAAAAGAACTAAGCGGTCGTTGCAAATATAATCCGGTTTATAAGTCCGGAGTCGAATCCCATAGAGAACTAAGGCGTAACTACAGCTGTTCGATTTTCGCAAAGAAACACAAGCTTGAACAATTCCTAACTTATAGATATTAAGATTCTTGTGTTTAACTAATTAACTAACAAATTAAAATAGTAAATTAACAACTAAAGATACTACATGTTGGAGAAAAGATTAAGATGTTCTAGCGTTATGATTTCCCCAATTATTAGAATCCTTCCCGCTACGTCTTCTATAATTTCGCCTAAGTATTCTCTATCGATCATGAGCACTCTGACTGTCGTAACTATCTCCCGAGTATTACAACAATATACTAGACATATTCTCCCAAATTACGCTAGCTATCCTTAAGTACATCTCACTTAGATCGCACCCAAGGTTTCGTTATCCCTAATCCCACCTTTAAACCCTTCGTTATTGATCCCTCATATACGTCGGGAGTGATGTTGTTCACCAACTACCTAAATATGCACTCTCTCCCGAGTAATACACACTAAATAGGAACAGTCGATTGAGAGCTCTTCAACCAACCACAATATAAACGTAGTTGAACAAGTAGAGAAATCCAACGGCTCAATTATATAAAAACACAACAAGAATTTATCCTACAAAAGGTTCCATCGAAACCCTAGATAACAAATTAGCCATTCATAAAAGTATGTAAGAATACAATACTAAAAGTCATAACCAACAACGAAAATTAGGAAGAGGAGGAAAAACTCGTAGAAGAATTCCCCGCCTTGCTCCTATTGTGTCTCTGCCTCCTTAGGTCGAATCTCCAGTCTCCTTAGACTCCTTAGGTCTAAATTATGTCAAAAGTATGTCCCCAATCCTCAAAATACCACTTTTTCTATGTATATATACCAAGTAGAGTCGGTCCCAAACAAGTATACCTTCTCCTACGCGAAAAAGACAATGTTTCAGGTCTGGACGATCGCGGTCGCGGTCCGAGTGCGGTATTTTCCCAGTGCACTACCTCACTCCGCGTCCAGGTCCGTGGTCGCAGTTTCGACCGTGTTTTTCACCATGTTCCGTTTGGAATTTAGAAAAATGTAAAACATGAAAGTTGTATCCCTTTGAGTATCTTTCCAACCATATATTATATAGCCCAAATAAAGTTCTGAGAAAAGAGTTATGTCTATTTTACTAGGCAGTGCACAATATGCCTACTCGAGTCTCCGTTTGTTCTTAACTATCAAATTTGACCCCTGAACACGATCCCGACTTAATTCATTGGGCTTTTACTCAGACTTCAAAGCTCCAAATCACTTGAATTCATTCCATAACATCTATATAGCTCGGAATCACTCCTACAAGGCATACAACACTCAATTAGTACAAAACACTAGCGATTAAAGCTCAAACTCAATTAAAGTGCAGTAAATTAGAGTGTAATAAGCGACTAAAATACGCAATTATAGCGTATCATCAAAACCCCACACTTAAACCATTGCTTTTCCTCGAGCAATCAAACTACATTTTATATAAACACGACCTTTTTAAATAATTCTCCTGACTCATCACACCAAGAATATTTAAAATAGACTAAGCACAAAAGAGTAACATCTTCACCTCAAGATTTGACTCACAAGTACCACTCATTATTCACAACTCACCCACTTACTCTAACATAGAGGTCATTGACATTATCTTTCCTTCATGAATCAAGTGCCTCACACAACAAAAGAGAGTAGTTCCACACAATAAAATTTAAGAACACTTAGGAACTCAAGATAGAAAGAATTCACTCACTCTCTGAAATAAAATTCATATGCCACAAAAGATGCACCATAGGCTTTCCCGTAGTGTACTACTCTACTAATCGAGCTTATTCAGTCTAGGATCAAGTAAGACTTTATTTAGTTGTAATGTAGGCTGCGGGACGTGTATGATACATTTAGATATAAGAGTGACTACACATCCCTAAGTACTTTAATACACATACTTTAACATCCAAACCCCATACTTATGTCAAACCAAACTCCGCCTTCACATCAATATATTTTACCACATTCTTCTTTAAGCACAAGAACAATTACATCAAGAGTCACTACTTATCAAGGAATTTTTTTTCTCACAACAATACAACTTTTTTTTTCTTTTCTTTCTTTTTCTTTTATTTATTTAAGTGGCTCTACTTTTTTAAAACAGTGCACCTTTCTCCTTATTTCATTAGTTCCACTCAAAAGCCAAACCAACCACCCCACACTTTAACTTTTACACAGTTCATAACACTTCAAGTGCTCATGAGAGGTTAGAAGGTTCAAATGGATGGTTAATTCAAACAAATGGGTAAGGCTTGTAATGTGGTTGTCAAAGAAATAGGATTACAGGCTCAAAGAGGTTAACTACGATACATAACAATTAGGCGGGTAAAATATACTTATCTAGCTCAACAAAGAAACGCCTATATCACTTCCAAGAATGAACAAAACTACTATTTCGCTTTGCAAACACAGGGGGCAAGTTCTAGCCATCAAATGCAATGTACAGAATAACACACAAACCTCACACACACATGACACTTAACTCACTCAGGATTGGATTCATCAAAACACTCTAGTCAAAGCAGTTAAGCAAATTTAAAATTATACAATTTAAGGTACTTATACAAGAGTCAAAAACTGAGTCTAAGCGTCACAACCAAAGTACTCACTATTCTCAAGGCATAACAAAGTCAAGAGATATTGCTTCATTTCAAAACACAACACAATGGCTCCTATTCCTATAAAAAATAAAATTAACCCGGTTCAAACAAAACCCTTGGAAAAGAACCGCGGCACAAAGAAAAACCAAGGGGGAATTTCTACACTACCTAACAAAAGAAAATACTTTTTGTTTTTTTTTCTTTAGACTTAAATCCCTCAAGAAAATTGTCTAATAGATCCATCGTCGGGAAAAGTCCAATCTTTTCTATTTTTTGTAAAAAAAATAATTTATTTCATTAAACTAACATAACTAAAATAGCATAGAAAGTCACCCAGGCAATATCCTCACCCCACACTTAAATTGTGCATTGTCCCCAATGCACACCCATACATACAAGAGGGTAAAAGAAACTCCCTGGTAGGCCAAAGGTCGAAGCACTAGAATCTCATGGGATACTCAGACTTCTCCCAGGCCTGGTCCTTCGTGCGAGTACCTCACACTTAGTTCCAACTAATGGTTTGTTGTTGCATCCTTCCAATAACTTTGCTTTCCATGCTCCTAGAAAATAAAAAAATCGACACTACAAAAATAATATAATAAAAAAATAATTAAAAAAAAATAAAAGAAAGCAGTAAAGCTGGGTTGCCTCCCAACAAGCGCTTGATTTAACGTCGCGGCACGACGTGAATCACTTTTTGCCTCCACTTTGAACTTATGAATTGGACCCTAAGTTTTGCTTCAAACTTATGATTATGCTCTTGGGGTGGTGGAACGAATCTAACTGGCCCAAGGAAATAATGTAGTATTCTGCATTCCTTGGCCTTTAGATGAGATGTGTATTCCCGACTTTCTGGCAAAAAGAATTCAAGAATGTAGGCATATTGTTCCTTACTCCTCGACTCCTCAAGTGGCTCGGACGACTCTATTTCCATATCATCATCCAAACACAATGTGGAAAAGTGCTTGGAGTGTGGACCAATGCGCTCAACTACATAAATATTGGGATTGCCAACATCCTCAACACTAATGACACTAGAGTCAATTAAATATGTATCCTCAACATCCTATGTTGACTCTAGTATCTCTTCTACGACATCGGCATCCTCAAAATCTAGTTCGATTGATTATTGGTGTTTTACTTTGGCCTTCTCCTCTAGCTCATCCCCGTATTTTTTTAAATCCTCCAGTATAATGGCAATTTTTGCAGCCAATTCATACTCATATTGGCTACTATCCACAATGTCAACTTGTTGCGCTTTACAAGGTTCAATTAATTTATCCGCTTTAGCCTCCAAGTTGTGAATAGTTGCCTCTTGCCTTTGTATCTGCCGTGGTTTCTCATCATATTGTTCCACATGGCACTTTAATATATCTTTGATCTCCTTTAGGTCAGCTTCCCTAGGTTCTTTGTTCCTGTTATCCTCACAAGAAAAAGTAGAACCATCATAGTAAGGGGTTGGGGGAAGATAAGAAATATAAGCACAACCATGAAAGTGACCACCACACATATCACACACATTCCACACATAAGATTGAGTTGGTTCACATAACTCGCTCTCGGGAATATTTTGATAATTTTGCCCTGGGTGGTTTCCTCCACTAAATGTATAAAGAGGATCAGAAGTAGAATTACGACCATCAAAACTCTCATAATTCCAAGATACCATGTCTCTCAGATCAAAAATAGAAAATTAAAAATAAATAAATAATCAAATACACGAAAAAAATAAAAAATAAAAGTTCAAACTTGCAACCTAGAAATATGTACACCTACAGCTACATCATTAGTTCCCCGACAACGGCGCCAAAATTTGATCACGTCCAACTATGTCTTATAAAAAGGACTGAGCGGTCGTTGCAAATATAATCCGGTTTACAAGTCCGGAGTCGAATCCCACAGGGAACTAAGGCGTAGCTACAGCTGTTCAATATCGCCAAGATACACAAGCTTGAAAAATTCCAAACTTATAGATATTAAGATTCTTGTGTTTAACTAATTAACTAATAAATTAAAATAGTAAACTAACAACTAAAGATACTACAATTCGGAGAAAAGATTAAGATGGTATAAAGTTATGATTTTCCCAATTATAGGAATCCTTCCCGCTACATCTTCTATAATTTCGCCTAAGTATTCTCTATCGATCATGAGCACTCTGACAGTCGTAACTCTCTCCCGAGTAATTACAACAATATATTTGACATATTCTCCCGAATTACGCTAGCTATCCTTAAGTACAGCTTACTGAGATCACACCCAAGATTTCATTATCCCTAATTCCACCTTTAAACCTTTCGTTATTGATCCCTCATAACGTTGATGTTGTTCAACAACTACCTAAATATGCACTCTCTCCCGAGTAATATACACTAAATACGCACAGTCGATTGAGAGCTCTTCAACCAACCACAATATAAACGTAGTTGAACAAGTAGAGAAATCCAACGACTTAATTATATAAAAACATAACAAGAATTTATCCTACAAAAGGTTCCATCAAAACCCTAGATAACAAAGCCTATTCATAAAAGTATGTAAAAATACAATACTAAAAGTCATAACCAACAATGAAAAATAGGAAGAGAAAGTAAAAACTCGTAGAAGAATTTCCCGCCTTGCTCCTATTGTGTCTCTGCCTCCTTAGGTGGAATCTCCAGTCTCCTTAGACTCCTTAGGTCTAAATTATGTCAAAAGTATGTCCCCAGTCCTCAAAAATATCATTTTTCCATGTATATATACCAAGTAGAGTCGGACCCAAACAATTATACCTTCTCCTTCACGAAAAAGGACAATTTTTCAGGTCTGGACGATCGCGGTCGTGGTCAGGGCGCGGTATTTTTCCAGTGCACTGCCTCAGTCCGCGTCCAGGTCCGTGGTCGCGGTTTCGACCGCGTCTTTCACCATGTTCCGTCTGGAATTTGGAAAAATATAAAACATGAAAGTTGTATCTATTTGAGTTATATTTCCAACCATATATTATATAGCCCAAATGAAGTTCGGAGAAAAGAGTTATGTCTATTTTACTAGACAGTGCGCAATATGCCTACTCGAGTCTTTGTTTGTTCTTAACTATCAAATTTGACCCCTGAACATGATCCCGACTTAATTCGTTGGGCTTTTACTCAGACTTCAAAGATCTAAATCACTTGAATTCATTCCATAACATCTATATAGTTTGGAAACACTCCTACACGGCATAAAATACAAAATTAATACAAAACACTAGCGATTAAAGCTCAAACTCAATTAAAGTGCAGTAAATTAGAGTGTAATAAGCGACTAAAATACACAGTTATAACCTATCATCATCCACCATAATGACACATGACAAAATGACATCATTTCAAACCGACGTAACGTTCAGGTATGGCTCTCGAAGCGTCACATCGTTACCTCGCCATAAAGGGTTCACCCCTCGACCAAGATGCTCAGATTTCTCAAATTGCAAACTGGCGAGGTCCGCTCATCGAGCTCTCCCAATGACAACCCGACAGGCGGAGAGACTAACTGTATGGGTGAAAATCTGATCAAAAGAATTCTTTTTAAGGAAGGACAACCAAGAGTCAATCAAGCCGAAGTTATGTACGGGAAGTAGCATACAGGCGAGTAGCACAGCTACGGCCGAGTCGAGCATTCTGATGGGCTCAAATGGCTAGCTTAGCAATTAGATACTTTTGAGGAATATTTCACAAGATATTCCCAAAACTTGGGTACTCTGATTTGGAACCGCTGGGTAAGATAAATGTCCTATATAAGTAGTAAGATAGAGGACTTCAGGAGGGGAGGGGGGGACTGGCTCTAGAAAGAATACAGACACACCTCTTTTAGAATGGAGACGGTCTATCACTTTATGCTCTCCGCCAAAAGGAGAAAGGTTCTAAGATTCTTGCATTCGTCTATCGATCAACTCTATCAAACAATGTGGATCCGCCTTGCTCGGGATTGGGTGAATCTTTTCCTTTATGTACATTTTTTTGTCATTCAATGTTACTCAATGCATAGTCTTTTTCTCATACTATAGAATTCGACCACGATTATGGCCGATATTTATATTCTATTATACTTTTTACATTCCCGTTATCCATCTCAGATCTGGAGTTGATTATCTTTAGCTAGAATTTGCCCATTATCTTCTTACTTAATTAGTTTAACAAAAAGACTTGAAATTTTTTGGTCAAACAATTAGTATAGTTATAACAATATTGTGGGCTTGGATATTTCTTCTAACACACACTGGCCAAGTTTGATGAAAACAAAATTTATTTCAAAATTTAAAAAAGATTATTTTATTAAGAAAAGACATTTTCCAAAGGAGAAATGCCACAATATACTCCATTAAACCTCTATCTCTATTTGTTTTAACATTCTCTAGAGTAAATTACATAATTTGTTCATTGAACAAAAGAAACATTTTGAAGACATGGAAGCTACATAAAAAGATTACTCCATCACTTTAGATTTTTTTTTTTGTGTTACACGGCCTAAACTTGTATCGAAAAATTGCTTACTCGCCTATGTTACCTTTTACGGCTAATCTGTGTTCAAAGTATATCCATGATCTTTGAGAGATGATGTGGTAAAGAAAAAATTCTCCCCTACTAAATGCCCGTGAGAAACTTAGAGCCCGTTTGGACATAAGAAATTTTTTCCTTTTTTTTAAAGAAATTTTACTTTTTTTCGAAATCAGCATTTGTTTATAAAAATTTTCATTTTACTTGAAGATGCATCTTGAAAATTTGAAAAATTTCAAAAGAGCCGTTTTTAAATTTTTCACTTAAATCATTCACAAAACTTTAAAAACAACCCAAAATTATCTTCATATACAAACACAACTCTAAATTTTAAATATTATTTTCACTTGAAAAAATTTCCCCCCGTATTTTAGTATTTTACAATTCTTATGTCCAAACGCCCACTTAAAATATGTTAAAACTGGATTGAAATTGCAGCCTTTCCTTCTCCTAGACTCCTACTCCTTTCTCCTATCCTACCTCTCTGACAGGCGGAGTTAGGACTTTAGCTTCATTTCATGTTCAACTTTTAGGGGTTAATCTCCAGTTTTAACTATGGATTGTTTAAAAGGCTTTAGGGGAAGAGCCTTAATAAATAGTATTTTTGTTACTCTAGTGTTTATCCCGGATTAATTAATCATAGGATTATTATCCTATTATCAACGTGGAATAGAATAATACCCAATTGCAGGAATAATTAATGACGGGATTGCCAATTTTGGATTCAAAAATTCAACCAAAATGCAGGATAAAATAAACCAGCATCCAATTCCGGAATTATTATCTCATCCCACATATTAAATGACATTTTAAGATTTTTAGTACTGAATTCATTATATTTCAAAAGTTATGGATTTGTGTAGGAGTGTACATAGGTCGGGTTGGTTCGAACTTTTTAATTACCAAATCAAACCAATGGTGTCGGGTTCTTAAATCTATAAACCTAATCAAACCAACAAAGTCAGGTTTTTCTCGGGTTTCCATTTTTTTTTTTTGGGTTTTTGATTTTTTTTCGGTAAAGTCTTCATAGCACAAAATATGTAACTTGTGCTCCAAATATTTCTTTAGTCCTAGAAAAATAACACAATAATATGAATGAGTCATAACATTGTACTAAAGTATTCAATCACAAAGATAATAAACTGACATAAAATAGATATTGTTAGTTAATAAATCATAATAAAAATGAACATAATCTAAAAGTACTATATAAGTCATGCTAAAATAAGTACATCTAATAAGTACTACTGTTATTTACATGACTAAGCACTAAAAAAAATGATAAACTAAATTATACATGTTCATTATAAACCGATGCAAAACTAAAAATAGATATCCAACATATGAACATTTCTAGTGCTGAATTGAATTTATTTGTTAGCATTAGTATTGATTTAAACTTTATTTGAGTTACTATATTTATGGGCTATAAAAATTATTGGATCATTCAAGAATGTTAAGTCCAAGCTTGAAATAATGCATTAAAAGATAAAACTGTGAAAAAGTTTAAGAAATATGTACAAATTACATTACAATAAATATTTATATGTATAAAATATTTTTAAAAATTATATAAATATAATATCGGGCTGGTTTGGTTTCTGTTTGAATTTTTGAATTTAAAACCAAAGCAAACCAATTATCATTGATTTTTTTACAATACCAAACCAAAACAAACAAAAACATATCGAGTTATTTTTTTTTTGGTGTGACTCGGATTATCGATTTGATGAGTTATCGATTTTCTTTTTTTATTGCAATTTCAATGCATTTTTAGATATAATTTTATGTTTCGCTTCTAAAGTATTAGGTTAAGATGAACTTGGTACCTGAAAGCTCCTTCCACCTCAGGCGACACTCTCTTATATATTTTTACTAGTTAATTTATCCGTGCTTCGCCCGGCCGTAGAAATTTTTTTTAGATATTTGGGTAGTTACTCTATTGGAAAAAATGCTCAGTTGGACATTTATTTTTGTCACTTTAGGTAAATGACTCTGTTTTATTAATAGGGAGTACATAAAAAATAGTTATCAAAAGAAAAGAAAAAAAAGATACTTCTCTTAACGTCAATTGCCACGCAAAGCTCTTTAATGACTCCCTCCTATTATCTTCCTCTGCATGGGATAATATAGAAACATTCTAGTGTACAAAATGGTGGATTATATCTAACAAAGTCAAAAATGCTTATTGTACTCATCTACGAATTAAAATTCACCAAATTTTGTGTAACAAAATTCAACATAACTTGTTTCTGATAATGAAGAGATTAGCTAGTTAAACATTTGAATTTGATAACCTTGAATTAGGCAACCCAGTGTAATCGTATTCAGAAATAAATATTGTCTCATCGATCACTATATATGAAAGTTGGAGAAAAACAACAATGAATAAATGATTATTGTATTGGAATAAATAAAAGAGACATGCATATTAAACATTAGTACTGTAACCAGTTATGGCCTAATATACCAACCAAGAAGGAAGTGAAGATCCTTTTCTTCTAGGTGTGTTTGGTACGAAGGTTCCAATTTTTTTTATGTTTGGTTGGCTTAAATATTTTGAAAAATATTTTTTTTATCAATTTATTTTTCACTAATTGAAAGAAAATATTTTCCTTATCAAGAGAAGGAAAATATTTTTTAAAACTCTTTCTCAAAGCTTCCACACCCTATTCCATACCCTCACCAGTCCACCCCACATTCACCCACCTAACCTCACCTCATGCCCTCTTTTTAAATTTTTTTTTTCTGTCACCACCCACCCTACTACCCCACCTCACCTCACCCCACACCGTAATTTCAAATTTCTGTTTTTTGTTTTTCTACACCACTCCCTTCCCCCTCTCGACACCCCTACCCCCTCCCCTGCACAATTTTTTTTTTTTTACTTTTGTTTTGTAATTTTAAAATTTTTGTTTTTTCTTTTTTCCAAAGTTATGAGTTCGGAGGTTTATGTGCTTCGAAGTTTACGGGTTTAGATTTATGAGTTCGAAATTTTCTGGTTTCGAAAGTTTTGCGGTTCAGAAGTTTATGAAATTTGTGGGTTCGGAAGGTTGTTGGTTCGGAAGGTTATTCGTTTGAAAGTTTATGACTTCATATTTATTATATCAAAATTATTTATGAATACTCTTGAAAAAATATTTTCCTTAATTTGCGTACCAAACACCGAAAAATGAATAAGATTACTACTTATTTTCCAAGAAAATATTTTCAATTATACTAAAGACATCCCTAATCTTTAAACAAAATTATGAGATCAGCCACCAATTTTGTGACCCCAGGTGTGGGCAAAGAAAATAAAAGTTTGAGAATAGAGGCCAAAACAGAAATATTGGGGTCTAACGAAACGGTGTTTCCCAATATGTAATAAATGCCCCTCAATTTTAATGCAAAAATATAATCTCTTTATCAGTGAAAAAGAAATTGGACAAACTAGGAATTTGAACAATTTACTATCCATAAAATAAATAAAAAATAGTCTATGGTTGATCAAAACAAAATTTCATTTTGTATTTTTGCTCTTGGAAGTGTGAAGACCAAATCAAAATAATGCAACCCAGATAACACATGACAAAGGGCACTTGGGTTGATGACCCAACCCAAGTGACCCTTATCCACACTGTTTTATTAGATTGCATTAATGTCATTCACAAGCTGACAAAGAGAGAGAAGGTGTCATTAATTTGTTGGGTTAATGAATTATTTCCCTCAATCTGCAAGTCACTATTACCCAAAATGGGATAAATTTTATTTTTGTATTTCTCTTTTTTCATTTGACTTGATTAAATTTTATTTTGTATTTCTCTTTTTTCATTTGACTTGATTATGTTTCTACTTCATCATGAAACATTATTAAATCATCCTAAATGAAAAATTCTACTCTTATTAGCATACAATCTGGTCATGTGCAAACATTCCAGTGCAGTAATTAGAGTTCACATGCTTGAAAGTTAAGATGATATCAGATGATGGTCCCACTTAAAAAAGTCCTAGCTACTAAAGACAAAATTAATTTTATGAAGAAAATATAGTTGTTATGAAACATTATATTATGGTGGATGTCCATAACTCCTAAATGAATAACACCCACTATTCTTCGCCATTAATCTCCCATTACTTATTATCATTATGGTTGTAACTCTCATATATCCATAACCTCCCCATGATCTTCCTCCATGATCTCAAATGTTTAATGTCATGTTTATGACATTCTTTTGTACACCTCTATGTAATACTATAAATAGATGATGAAGTTGTAAGGCCCCGAAAAATTTTGCTAAGCAATATTGGATTTCAGGGTGCCAGGTAGACTAATTATAATAATTTATATGCTATAAATATGATGTAAGTGAATTGAATGCGGTGAAAGTGTATGAGTTATATAATAAGTAATGTGAGGTCCAAGGAGAAGCCTAAGTCTAAGCCAAATGGGAAAATTTCATAATAGGTTAAAATTCCAAAGGTACTTGCACTAGTCCACACTTTAAACGAGCATATATAAATTTATATAAGGTATTATGTGATGAATAACTTATCAAATGAAAGGTCTTCGAGTCTAGTTTCCAACGCTTCAAACCGTTCGTCATTTGGACATTCCTACACAAAGTTATGATCAAATTACCAAAAGCTGGAAAAATGCGATCCTGTGTCGAATCTGCGATCGCATTTCTGTCGTATTTTTGACTCTGCGATCGCAGATCTGTCGCAAATTGGGCCAGTGTTGCCCAATTTTGGGAACCTATTTCGCGATGCATTCTGCGGCCCGCATTCTTGTTTTGCGGTCCATTATGCGATCGCAGACCCTGTTTCGGAGGCTTATTTTTCCTATTTTTATAACCCGACCCTATTTTCATAAATAGGTTTAGGGGCTTCATTTGGGGTCACTTTCTACTGATTTTAGGGAGAGATGACAGCATATAGAGAGGGAAAGAAGGGGTCTAACTTCATAATCACCCAAATCTTGCTCAAATCTTCAAGAATCAAGGAAGATGACCTTAAATTGTCCTTCATTCGGGTAAGTCCTACTTCCAAAAATTTCATGCAAGAGGTTAAGGGTTCAAATATGTTGTGAGGGTTAGAAATAGGCCATGCATGTGGGTCTAAGTTTTAGTATGTGATATTAAAGAACTAATTTGGGTAGTTCATATTAAAATTTGGTTGAGGGAAGAGGGAATCACCATTTTTAAATCTTGTAGTCTACTTCACATGTTAGGTGTTTGATGAAATTCCTAAGAGAGTTACACCATGGGTAATCCTCCTAATTATTAATCGATTTTCGTTATTTCCTTATAGATTGTTATTGCTAGAGGTGTTGGTGTATTGTATAAACTTAAGGAAAAGCTCATTGAGGTATGTATGGCTAACTCTAATCCTCATAGGATAAACCCATTGTGCTCACTTTCCGGGTATGATTCTCTTGTTGGATATCTATGGAATTTATGTGTTCTATGTGCCTAATTGAGAAATTCTTGCTTCTATGTCATTCCATGCTAATACCATATCGTTGTGCTACTTGAGTATATGAGTTGTGATCTTTATGTTCCTCCTTCTACTATGTGTGCGATCCTTGCATATGATGGGTGTGGTAAATATGAAAGATTAGAATGGTATGAAATATGAATCAAAAAGTTGTTATGATATGAAATGTGGGTAAAGAGAGGGTAATGATGTGAAATGCGAAACATGAGGTTGAATTGTTATGAAACACGAAATAGTGGATTGGGAAATTGTGAAACATGAATTAATGGAATGGATGGTTATGGAATATGGATTAAAGGATGAATTGTTGTGAAATGTGAATCAAAGGATTCTAATGATATGAAAGACGAATCAAAGAACAATATGTGTTGGGGATCAGAAAGGTAAAAATGATGTAAGTAATCTAAAACACCTATAACTGTACCAGGAGAATGTCCTAGGGGTGAGAAGGCCTATTCGGTCTGGCTGGGATCGGACTTCATGCTGTACACATGGATGACTTGATATTGTGATATGATTATGATTTGATGATGATTATTGTCCTCACTATTTTCAGTTGAGATGGCCCAGCTGATAGGGCAGAGATCGGACTCCGCGTGCTGTGCACGAGCCACGGTGTTAGCCTAGCCGATACGGACAGAATTCAGACTCCGTAAGAACAAGCCATGATGGTTATATGTGATGTGATTGAAATTCGGACCTTACCTAGGATGGCTTAGCCGATCGGGCAGAGATCGGACTCCGTGTGACAAAGACACGGTGGATCAGTAAAAATAATAACAAGATGAAATCTAAAAGAACATTAACCAAAAGATGGCAAAACGGGATGAAGGATGTGGTAACTCTTGTTTGTGTTTTTCCTTGCTTCGGCATATTGTTGTATGATGCCTCTATTTGTGTTGACTGTTGATGTTTATCCTATCTAGAGTAGGTTTGTTCATACATACTAGTACTATTCAATAGTACTAACGTCCCTTTTGCCGGGGGCTCTACATCTTTTATATGGATGTAGGTAGTTCCATAACAGGTAGCTATGATCGCCGATAGTGGTGCCTTCCCTTCATCTCTTTAGCAGCCTTGGTGAGCCCCACTTCCTCTCGGGCCCGTGTGTAGTACATGTTATCTTAATTTGTTTATTTCGTTTCTTTTGAGGTGTAGCCGGGGTCTTGTTACCGGCAAGTCTATGTATTCATCTCCGTACTCTTAGAGGCTCCGTAGACACTATGTGGGTGGTAATATATTCTGGGTAGTTGTTTTACTTACTCGTAATCGTGGCCCCGTATCGGGAATGTTGTATTTTGTATGTATGTTTTGGTAAGATCTAATGTTAAAACGTTAAAAGAGGAAAATGGACTTTATGTTGTGAATCCACGTTTTTGATTTTCTCTGGCTATTTCATATAAATAATGTATGCTATAAACACGGGGAAACGCGTTGGCTAGGAAAGGAAAATCAGGTTCGCTTGACCGGGTTCATTCGGTTAGGCGCCGGTCCCGTCCCTCGGTTTTGGGGCGTGACAGAAGTAATATTGTACACACTTGAATATATAGAAGAAATAAGATAGTTCTTTTTTTCCTCTCCACATTTCTTATCTATTTGCTTGTTTCATATTATTACTTTGAGCTTAACTTCTTAATACGTTATCAACACGTATTGCTATATTCTTCTTATATTTTCTATAAGAGATGAAAGCCTTCCATGGGAGCTACAATTGCTCTTTTGTTTTGGCAAGTGATAAGTTGAATTTTCATGTCGTTGGTAAGTTAGGATATAATGCCGAAAGGGGGGCATTGCTTATAATTAATAAAGTAGTTGTATTGAATTAGATCTAACACATTTCTTCCGTCACTTTGCTTAATTGCTTTCCAAGCAACCAAATTAATCGACAAATAATAGTACACATGAAGTTACTATGCAGGTATAATTTTTATGATATTAAAAAAATTATATTCTTTAGGTGCACTCGTAATTCTTTTATGTGGTCAATCTGAAAAAGTGACTTACTTCTATTTTGGCAGCAGAAATATATATTACGCTAATTAATATTTTGCTTTAGACACATGAAAGATGATAATAGTTATATCATGGTCCATACTAACTAATTAGATGCATATATTATCAATCTAAGTTAGATTACTTCTTCAAGAATCATATTTAAATAATAACTTTGAGGAGCAACAATATGTCATGTGCTTTAATATCTTGATTGAGATATGTGATTGTATGGCTACCCGCTAATTGACTTTCTAGATCTTCTGATAATATAGTTCATATTTTGCATCAAATTAAAATGTGATAAGGTGATGTAGATATTATTAAGTTTTATTTATCACTAGACGAGTTTTCACTTGTAACCTTTGGAAGTGGTAATATTTTAAAGTCTTATGATGACTGGATGTAATGATGCCATTGATTGAGGGTAAGACAGTGGGTTCAAGTCCCAACACACTATGTTGATTAAAATACATTGAATTCGAGTTCCAATGCATTATGGACTAACATGTCTTTATATGAGTAAGACATTGAGTTTGAGTCCCAAATGCACCATATTGTTGATATAAAAATGACTGAAGAAAAATGATGTATTTTTCATGAAAAACATGAAGTTTGTCCCACTTGATTTGCTCCATTCTTGAAGTGAATGTGATAGCGGTGCATAATAAGTCTAAATAAATACAAGTGGTTGACCAATGAATGTGGGCGTGCCAAAGATCAAATAATAACAGTCATCATTATGGTTATTGTAAAAAGGAGAACAATAAGGGTTCTCAAAATGATCCTTCAAAAGTGAAGGAATATGTATCAATGTGGTCATTTAATACGAGACACATTCACGTGATTATAGTCCATTCATTGAAAATGTGACTTGTGATAAGCTGTGATGACCCAAGGGGTCATTTTATGAATTTAGACTCCGTTCTAGACTTATTAGCCATAAAAAGATTAATCTTAACTACCTCAATTTTCGTGCCCAGTCCGGGCGTGAAACCGGAAAGCTTTTATGTGAAAATATAAGAAATAATAATTTTTAGAATTAAAAATTTGGTTTCAGTTGACTTGAGTCAATATTTTGAGTAAACGGACTCAGATCTGTGTTTCGACGATCCCGGGAGGTCCTCAGTAAAATATGGGACCCGGGCGTATGCTCGAAAATGAATTCCGAGGTCCCAAACCTTAGAAATTAATTTTTGAAAAAAATTATTTTGTTGAAATATTTATGAAATAAAAAAAGAATTAATGTTTAAAATCATTGGTATCGAGCCCGTATTTGGTTTTGGAGCGGTACATATTTGTTATGATATTTAGGCCTTGCCTGTGAAATTTGGTAAAAAACGGAGTTCGTTTGATGTGATTCGGACATCCGCTTGAAAAGTTATGAACTATAAGTGTTCTTCAGGAAAATAATGAGTTTTGAGGTTTAATTCGTTGTTTTACATGTTATTTTCATGATTTGATTGCACGAGCAAGTCCGTATGATACTTTTAGACTTGCGTGCATGTTTGATTTAGAGCCCCGAGGGCTCGGGTGAGTTTCAAATAGGTTTAAGTTGTGTTGCGCTCGTTCTTTCTTATGCTTCGACGTCGTTTCTTCAGGCATAAATGATATCATATTGAACAAATGAGCTTCGATTTCTGTTTTGAATGAATTATTAGATCCGTATCGTAATTCGGACCCGTAGCAAAAAGAATCATCAAATTTGGACATCGTATGAGGGTTTTATAGGCATTTTACTAAGGTTGCCAGATTTTCAGGTTAATTACAAAATTGCCCCTGACGGCGTATTAAAAACCGGACACAAATTGCAAGTATTAAAACCTACATATCTCCTTTATAATAAGGCCAAATTGAGTGATTCAAAAGTCTAACTTGACTAGAATTTCACAAGGAATCCATTAGATACATAAAAGTCGAGTTTCGAGATTGTTTGGCATGAAAAACGAGGCAGAAAAATATATATAAAATGAGCAGACTTCTTCTTCTTCTTCTTCAAATTTTCGAACCCCACAGCCCTAAGAACGAATTTCTTCACCAAATATCATCCCCAAGTCATAGGTAATCAATTATAAACTTTACTCTTTCAATTACCCATTGTTTTTCATCACTTTTAAATCAAAAACTAAGAATTTTCATGATAAAATTGAGGGTTTGGGTAGAATTAGAGAATTTATAAAAATCGAATCTTTACCTCGAATTGAGGTCGGATTTCGAAATTAATTGTATATTTGGATTCGTGGGTGAATGGGTAAACGTAATTTGGTCCGAACCCCGAGTTTAGACCAAGCGAGCCCGGGGTCGGGTTTTTACTTTTATTTAGAAAACTTAGGAAAAATTATATTTTTCAATAAAGTTAGTTCTTTTAGCATTAGTTAATG
>ML437819.1:2496-23112 GCA_005239525.1 Nicotiana knightiana
TTTCGTAGGAACTTCAGGGAGATGATTGATACTCACCATCCTTGCATGGTTGCTTTGCTGGAAACTAGGCTGATCAACCATGAAAATTGGCTAGAAGATTTTGGTTTTAGTGAACTCATTGAGGTTCCAGCTGAAGGTCAGTCTGGGGGCATGGTGGTGATGTACAAGACTGATGTGGTAATTGTCCAAAACTTCACACGTAGGAACCAAGAAATTCATGCTTCCATTGAGGTACTACCAATTCAAAAATCCTGGCTTTTTACATCTATTTATGCAAGTACCAATTATCAGTCTAGAAATTCCTTATGGAATAATCTTGAACATATTGCTAATAATTATGATGGTCCGTGGTTAGTTGGAGGTTATTTTAATGATATACTAGGTTCCCATGAAAAAATAGGGGGTAGACCAATAAATAAAAATAGAGTACAGTTTTTGCATAACAAATTAGATAATTGTAACCTTATGGACCTAGGGTACAAGGGTTGTAGATTCACTTGGTCCAAACATAGACATAAAAATAGGGGCTTGATAATGGAAAGGATTGACAAGGCTTTAGGAAATTAGGAATGGTGTGACACCTTCCCAAATTTCTCGGTCACACATTTGCCTAAAACTCATTCAGACCATAACCCCCTTTTAATTAATTTAATTCCTAGGACTAGAAGTAATCATAACCAACCCTTTAGACTCGAGACTTTCTGGTGCAAGCATCCTGACTTTCATAATCTTGTTAAGGATAATTGGTTAGATAAGGACTATATTAAATCTAGTAATTCCTTTAGAATCTGTGTGAAGAAATGGAAAATCAAAACGTTTGGAGACATTATAGGAAAAAAAAGAGAGGCTCTTAGCTAGATTAAATGGTATTCAAAATTCAAAAAAGTACGCCACTAGTTTATTTCTACAAAATCTTGAGAGAACCCTAAATCAGAACTACAATGACCTATTAAAAATAAAGGAAGATTATTGGAAACTAAGGTCTAGGATCATGTGGTTAAACGAGGGTGATGCGAATACAAAATTTTTTCATATATCTGCCTCCATTAGGAGAAGAAAAAATAGGATAATATACTTCAAAGATGAGGAAGGCAATTGGATAAACGACCATTCTATTCTCACTAACCATATATCTAATTACTTCTCCAAAATCTTTACCACTTCCCTTGAGTGCTCTCACCTATCTAATGTGAATATCTCTAATACAAGCAGCAATATCACTGATCTGAGCCCTTTAGATGCCCCATTACTGGATAGTGAGATCAAAAAAGCTATATTTTCCTTTAAACCTTTTAAGGCCCCGGGACCTAATAGATTGCATCCTTTTTTTTTACCAAAAATATTGGAACATAAAGGACAATTTGTCCTTAACATGTGCCATGACATTTTCAAGAATGAATCTATTCCTAGAGATTTAAACAAAACTTACATCTGCTTAATCCCAAAAATACCAAATGCCAATAATATTAAAAATTTCCAGCCTATTGGGCTATGTAACACTATTTATAAAACAATCACAAAAATATTGGATAACCGTTTAAAACCATCAATTTAATTAGTCCCTTTCAATCAAGTTTTATGAAAAATAGACGGGCTATGGATAATGCCATTGTCATTCAGGAAATTGTCTCAAACCTTAGGAAATTAAAGGGAAAACAAGGTCACATGATATTAAAAATAGATTTGGAAAAAGCTTTTGACCGAATAGAATAGTCCTTCATTTACAGTGCATTAAAATTCTTCAAATTTCCACCGAAATTCACAAATATTCTAATGAACTGTATTTCTACAAGCTCTATATCTATCTTAGTTAATGGACATGCCACAAAATATTTTGAGCCTAGTAGGGGCATTAGACAGGGAGATGCTTTATCGCCATACATTTTCATTCTTTGTCTAGAATTACTCTCAAGGAACATAGAATATCAAATGGATATATGCAGATGGGACCCTATTACTATAGACCGGAATAATCCTCAATTTACTCATCTATTTTTTGCAGATGATCTTACCTTTATGGACAAGGCAAATGCTAAGTCTTGTGACTCAATAAAATCAACCCTTGACTTATTTTGTTCCTTATCGGGACAAAAAATTAATTATGCTAAGTCTAAATTACTCCTATCAGGAAATTGTTCTCCTATTCTCACCAAAACAATCACCCACAAGCTTGGGATAAAAAAAAGTGACACATTTGGAACCTACTTAGGTTTCCCAATCCACTCAAATTACCCCAAACCCAAAGATTACCTCTTCATAATTAATAAGATGAGAACAAAGCTAGCCTCTTGGAAGACTAGATTTATAAACATAGCGGGCCGTACAACTCTAGCACAGTCCTGTCTTAATTCAATCCCAAACTACCAAATGCAATACACCTTGTTACCAAAAAAATAATAATAAATAACATTGACAAAATTCAACGAGACTTCATTTGGGGATCAAATGAGAATAAAAGGAAAATGCATCTAGTAAAATGGAGGGATGTGTGTCAACCAAAGGCATCAGGAGGTCTTGGCATTCATGGTGCATAAAATAAAAATATTGTCAACCTAACTAGCTGTCACGACCCAATTTCCCTCCGTTGGGTATCGTGATGGAACCTAGTCTTAGGGACTAGGTAAGCCTAGCAGTTACTGAATAACAACAATAAATAAGGAGAACTAATAGTCTTGATATAGAATCTCAACAGAATGTACAAACTTTTCCAAAACCGGTAGTACAAGTCATAAGCTCTACATATCTTCTTCAACTTCTAAGTACAACTGTTTGGAAGTAGATACAATAGTGTATTAATAATAAATACAAAGAAGGTGACTCCGACGCCTACAAACGCAGCAGCAGGTTACCTTGAGTCTCCTCGGCAATCATCCACACAGCTACTACAATATATACCTAGATCTGCATACAAAAATGTGCAGAAGTGTAGTATGAGCACACCACAGTGGTGCCCAGTAAGTATCAAGACTAACCTCGGTGGAGTAGTGACGAGGACTAGTCAAGACACCACTGGTCTACAAAATAAATAACATGAATATAAAAATGACCGAACGTTACATCTATCTAAGACTTCTCAGGATAATCCACCACAATGACAATATAAAGCGGAAGGAAATTACAGAAATCAATCACGAAACAGCGCAATAATACACAGAAAGATGGACAACAAAACAGTCGAATCGAAAGGAAATACCATACAATAGAGGACACCGATAACTCAACTCCACGTCGGTTTTTTCACAACGAGCCTTACCATTAAAATCCATAACTGGTAGAAATATTTAAACAGCAGTTCATATGAAAAACTTTTGCAAATAAAAATCATTTTAGTATGGAAGAGTTTACTTTGAAAACATACTTTCCCCAAAAGTAGATAAAAGTATAATTAATAGGGAGAATTACGTAAAACATAGTTCCTTTCAAACTACGAAGCTTTCCAAAGAGGCTTTCCCAATAAATGACTTCCAAATATCATTTTAGGCAAAACTAGCGCTTTTCAAATATACCTTTAAGGTAAAAGTCATTCAAATATAATCATTTCAAAACCATTGCTTTTTCAACAATACTTTTCAATAAAATTCCTTGATAAAAATTTCCTCAAGATTTATCCACCGGGACTCAGTCCGTCACTCAGAAATTTGCATGCAGTACAGGAGGAATATCAAATCTTGCCAATAAATGCAGTAAATGGCAAACAAGAACGGCGGAAATAATAATGCATAAATACGGCACGGAATGTCCCTTCGTGCTAACATAACATAACATGGCACAGAATGTCCCCTCGTGCTAACATAACATAACATGGCACGGAATGTCCCCTCGTGCTAACATAACATAATACGGCACAAAATTTCCCCTCGTGCTAAGTAACATAAATATGGCACGGAATGTCCCCTCGTGCTAAATAACATAAACATGGCACGGAATGTTCCCTCGTGCTAAATATCATAAACATGGCACGGAATGTTCCCTCGTGCTAAATATCATAAACATGGCACGGAATGTTCCCTCGTGCTAAATATCACGAACATGGCACGGCATTATCCTTCGTGCTTTACACTCTTCCTCACCCAAACAATATCAAGAACAACAGTTTGGCAAGGAAAAACCAACAATATGACCCATAAATCACCACATCCCGGCAAGGGAGTCAACAATACCAACAATATCATTAACATCATAACCAGTAATAGAAACCACAACATCCCGGCAAGGAAGTCAACAGTATAAACTATATCATTCACAGCATAAATAGCAATAGGAACCATCACATCCCGGCAAGGGAGTCAACAATACAAACCATATCATCAACAACATAGACAGTAACAGAAACCATAACATCTCGGCAAGGAAAACAGCTATAACCAATCTCACCTAAACAGTTTACTTCACGGAATAACACTCGGCTTAAAACAAAAGGCCCAATAATAGGAAAAATCAAGAAATACCAATAACATATATGTCTAACAATTAGACCTAAGTGGCACTTAAGGGAATAGTCATATAAATCACAATGTAAGACTCACGGGCATGCTTGAATCCAACGAATAAATGTTCCAACTACGGCTAGTCCACTATAAGGCTAGAGGACACTAATTATAGTCAATTAGGCAAGCTAGGAATTAAATATAGCATGATGATAAGAGAAGTAGAATATTCAGTTAAGTCAAGTAAAGTCAAATAGCCAACGAAGAATCCAAAAACAAGTAATTCTAATTTAAACAGGAAGGAATGAAATTAACAACCAAGGATTCAAGTGTAACAATTACAAATCATACACAGGTAATATAAGAATCTACGAATCCTAAAAGGGCAATCTAATTGCAAATAAGTACGAGTACACACTCGTCACCTCGCATACTCGGACTACAATCAACAATGAAGACTCAATCCTAAGGGGTAGTTCCCCCACACAAGGTTAGGCAAGATACTTACCTCAAAGATGACAACCCGATACTCAAAAATAGACTTCTCGGGCGGAAAGACCTTCAGACGGCTTACAATAAACTAAAACAACTTCAAAATACACATAAAGGTATAAGGAACTATTTCGAATAATAAAGTTTCAATCTTTACAAAATCATAAAAATCGACCCAAAAGTCTACCCCGGTCCCGCACCTCGGAACCCGACAAATTTTACAAATTCCGATTACCCATTCCGATACGAGTTCACCCATACTAAATGTATCCAATTCCGATAACATTTGGTCTTTCAAATCATGATTTTTCATTTTCGAAACTTTCTTTCAAAACCCACAATCCCCTCAACCTAAAATACAAATTAAATGATGAAAACAAGAACTAATTCATGAAATATAATTAATTCTAGTGGAAGAACACTTACCCATTCGATTTGTGTGAAAAACCCTTAAGGAATCTCCCAAAATCGAGTTCTAGAAGTCAAAATATGTTTAAAATAGTGAAACCCCCGATTTTGCAAACTTATATTCTGCCCAGGTGTTTTGTGAATCGCGATCGCGGGGATCGAGGCGCTATCGCATAGAAGGAAAATGAAGCTGGCTTAAAATGCTCTACGCGATCGCGAAATAGCTTATGCGATCGCATATAAGGAGTAAGTTGGCTTCTGTGATCGCGGACCAACTATTGCGATCGCAGTGAAGGAAATTACTGGGCGAGTGAGACACTATATGCGATCGCGGATCCTTCTATGCAATCGCATAGAAGGAAACCAGAAGGTAGCATCAACAGTGGAAAATGAGGAAAATCGATCCAAAACCTATCTGAAACACACCCGAGGCCCCCCGGGACCCTGTTTAAATGCACGAACAAGTCTTATAATCTAACACAGACTCGCCCGAGGTTTCAAACCACATAAAACACACTAAAACGATGAATCAAACCCAAAAATCAATGAAATTCCTTAAAACTTCTTTAAACATCAAATTTTTGCATTTAAGGTCCGAATCACGCCAAACGAAGTCCGTTTCATACCAAACTTCACAGATAACACATATAAATCATATCGAACCTGTACCAGGCTCCGGAACCGAGATACGAGCCCGATACCACAGGTTTCACATTAAATTTCATTTTCAAAAACCTTTATATTTTTCAGAAAACAATTTTCTTTAAAAATTAATTTCTCGTACTTGGGACCTCGAAATTCGATTCCGGGCATACACCCAAGTTTCATATTTTCCTACAGACCCTCCGGGACCGTCAAATCACGGGTCCGGATCCGTTTACCAAAAACATTGACCGAAGTCAATTTTATTCAAATTTCTAATACAAAATTATCATTTTTATCAGTTTTTCACATAAAGGCTTCCCGGTTACACGCCCGGACTGCTCACGCAAATCGAAGTGAGATATAAGGAGGTTTTCACAACCTCAAAACATAGAATTAGCTAGAAAAATACGGGATGACCTTTTGGGTCATCACACTAGCCTAGTATGGAGACTCATTACTCATCCAAACTCCCCATGGGCAAACCTAATCATTACAAAATATGGTAAGAAATTCTCTCTAACAAACAACTCCATGATATGGAAAGCCATTCTTAAAGGCTGGCAAATTTGTAAAAAAGGGCTCTCTTGGGAGCCTCACCTAAACTCCAAAATCAACATTTGGGATACCAAGTGGATACCCAACTCTTCAACACTTAGAGAATCCATAATAGGGCCTATAACAATGGATACTTATAATATTAATATTAAAGATATACCTACAATAAGCAGAGAAATTTTTCAAAACTATCCATCCCTATCCCTGAGGATATCCAAAACAAAATCCAACAAGTCCATATTCGTCACAGGGGGAAAATTCAGGACACTGCCATATGGACTCTAACCCCTAAAGGCATGTTCACCAGCAAAGGTTTTTATAGTATATTAGAACCTTTAGAGGAAAACAATCAAGTGTACAAGTGGATATGGTTGCTCTCATATCCTAACAAAATTAGGTTTTTTTATGGCTTTGTCTTCACAACAGACTCCCTTGCAGAAACTACCTCGCATAGGTGGGTATCAATATAGACCCTACGTGCCCTATGTGTAATCAAAGAGAAGAAGAAACACCAAAGAACATCTTTTTAACATGTGACACTACAAAAAAATTGTGGGGTAACTTAGGGATCAAAACCAATCAAGTGCCATCTAAATTGGGTCGACTTATTACCCTTCACCCTATGGGAAATCTGGACTAATCGGAATAAAAATAATATCAACAATTAGAAAGAGTGGGGGCAAATAAATAATATTATCCGGAAAACTTTAGAATACAAGATGCTAACGGAAAAAAATACATTACCTAGCCAAACACAAACAATCCACACGAAATGGCATTCTCCGCCTAAAGGTTGGTACAAACTAAATGTTGACGCAAGCCATGGAAAATCAAAAACTATGCTTGGAGGAGTTTTTCGCAATGCAGCTGGCAATTGGATCGTAGGCTTTACAAAAAATTCAAGAGCAAAGGGATCCTTGGAAGCAGAACTCAAGGCAATAAAGGAGGGAATTAAAACAGCTCAAGAATGGAATCTATTTCCATTACAAATTGAAACGGACTGCGTGGAGGCGATCCAAAACATAAAGGGTGACAAATTAATTTGTAATAATATTGCTCAATTTTGCAGGTCACAAATGCACCTAGAGAAGGTGATAATCCTCCAGCACACATTTAGAGAATGCAACAAGGTGGCACATATGATGGCTAAGAAGGGCAGCATTGCAGGAAGAAGGAAGAAATGTTTTGTGGAAGTTCCTGAAGTAGTTCGAAATTATGTTAGTTATGATAAAAATAATGATGTTTATTTTGTTAAAATATTAAATAGTGATGTTTGAAATACTCTAGCAAGCGTAGGAAATCAGTGTGTGATGTCAAGCACACTGGGTAACAATGATGTAACAAACTATGTTTAGTCTTTAATTTATGTATTTCCTTTATGTTCAAAAAAAAAAGAAGAAAAGAAATTTAACTTCTCATGTAGGAGATTATTGTGTTGTGTTCGTGTTGTTGGTAGATGCACTATATGTTTGGCCATATAAGTAGAGGCAAATACAAAAATTTAAACTCTATGAATTTAGCCTTTAAGTTTCTTACCATTAAATTCACTGTATTTTTAAAATTATAGGTTCATTGAGCCGTCAATATAGACTTGGCCCGTTAGGCCAGGCCAGCCCGTGATTTAGCAGGGTTGGGCTAGAGTTTTTGGAGCCCATTTAAAGACGAGACTTTTAAGCCCGGTTCGAGTAAGCCTGTGGCCCGTGAGGCTTGAACGAGGATGGGCTGGGCCGACCCGTGGGCCTAATAAAAATTTTTTATTTAAAATATATGAAATATAGAACGTATACTGACTCTAGCGATGGAAAGTCAGAATTAGATCTTTACCTAGAGGAACCAAAGCTTGATCTTGAGAAGTTCCAAGAGATGGATGTTGTCATGTATTGGAAGGACCATTCTAGAAATATCCCGATCTTTTAGTGATGGCACGTGATGTACTTAGTATTCCTATTACCACTGTACCATCAGAATTAGCATTTAGCATTGGTGGACATGTTTTGACAAAGTACAGAAGTTGCATCCATCATGAAAATATCCAAACACTTGTTACTACTCGAAATTGGTTGCACGGTTTTTCCTAAACTCAAACTGGTAATTTTTTTTTACGTGAATTTGAATATTATTAGTTTTTAAAATTTAATTATTCTTAATATTTAACTAATTAATATTGCATATGAATTGTAGATGTAGATGAAAGTGAAGATGTTAAGACAACCTTGTTACAAGCGGATTCAAATGTGTTTGATGAAAATGATGCGTTGTATATACCATAAGCATCATAGACATTCTCTTGAATGGTTTGTTTTGAGTTTTGACTTTTAGTGAATGAAGTATAGTCTTGTCTTTTACTTTTTTAGTGTTTATATAAAAATTATTAAGTTTTGCAAAAAAATTTCTATAAAATATTTTTTAATGTTTAAATATTTTTTTAGGTTATAACTTAAAGAAAAAATATAAAATTATATTTTAAAAAATTATGGACCGGCCCGTGGAGCCCGCGGCCCACATAGGGCTGGGGTGGGATGACTATTATAAGGCCCATCAAAATGGTGGGCTAGCCCAGCCCGGCCTGTCAATTGCTAAAGCCCACGTGAGCTGGACTGGGCTAACCCGGTCCGACCCATATTGACAGATCTAGGTTTATATTTACTATTTGTTACAATTTTAATAAATTTTTAGATATAAAATTATGCTCCACGTCAAAATTCATAAGTTCAGTGAACACGATATCGAAAAGTTAGATCCGCCTCTGCATATAAAAAGCTCCTAACGAGGATAGCAAGGAGTAAGTGAGAGTTTGAGTAGAATAAGCAGTTAAAATGAAACTAACCAATCCAACTCAAGATTACGAGTATGACAAAAAATCAAGAGTTATAATGTGTAGTCACTTACATTATTTTTAAATCGAGATAAGAGTAAGATACTATTGAATATCACTAGTTTAGAGATCACTCTATATATAAGCAATTTGTCAGTATATAATTACACAAACACTATCTTAAGCAATTTCTTTCTATTCAGCAATGTCCAGGTCTGGCATCTCTGTCTCTTCTTGTTTAGGGTCATCTATAACCATAAAATAATTCGAGTTGATTAGGTCCAGTTGTGACATTTCACTCACATGACTAGTATCCGCCACCCTTTGCTATTGTCACTGCTAGCATTTCTATATCGTAAATCATCTTTACCAACATTAATTGGTGATATACCAACAAAAAAAAAACATATATGCACTAATTAATTAGTTGCAAAAGGATCACTAGTATATAGATGTTCAAAGGTGACCAATCAGGAACAACATATTTATAACAAAGGAAATATATAAATATTGACATACATATGTGTGAAGATTAATTATTTAGTTAACATTGTAATAGTGTTAAGCTTGAGTTAGTTATAGTTAGTTAGTGGTTAGTAGTAACTATAGTTAGGTTGTTAGAACTAGAGTTAGTTGACTCAACTATAGTTAATTTACTCATACATATATCCTTGTATTTTTTATTTTTCATTTACAATATACAATACACAGATTCATATTTCTCTCACCCTCTCCCCTGTAACCGTCTTCTTCCTTTCTCCACCATTAGCCATGGTAGAGCTTGGTGTGAGCTTGCATGGATGAATCCGAGTTGTATTTTGTGATTATCGAGCTCACATGGTATCAGAGCAGTGAAAGGTTCTAAGTTTCCGCGAATTATACTTCGATAATCAGTAACTTCTCAGTCATCTTCATCACGAATCTCAATCAGTGACTATCAATGGCGACTCACATCGATCACACACATCCTCTGTTCGTACATCCTTCAGATACTCCTAGTTCGGTTTTGATTCCTGTAAAGCTCACAGGATCAGAAAACTATGGTTTATGGCGTCGATCAATGCGAATTGCACTACAAGCTAAGAGGAAGCTAGGGTTTGTGCTAGGGACATGCAAACAGGACTCATTCGAGCTAGCATTACATGAAGATTGGGAAACATGCAATGCTATTGTCTTGTCCTGGATCATGAACACAGTCTCTCCAGAATTGCTTAACGGGATTGTGTATTCATCTGACGCACATTTAGTCTGGGAGGATTTAAGAGAGAGATTTGACAAAGTGAATCGTGTGAGAATTTTTCAATTGCACAGGGAGATAGCCACCATTTCACAGGGAATGGATTCTATATCTGTGTACTTCACAAAGCTCAAGGAGTTATGGGCTGAGTATGATGCAGTGGTGCCTATTCCTAATTCGAAGGAATATGTCGAGCACCTTCAACAACAAAGGTTGATGCAGTTTTTAAGTGGACTGAATGAGACTTATGACCAAGCAAGACGACAGATTCTGATGAAGATTATAGAGCCAACTTTGAATCAAGCCTATGCCTTGATAATTGAAGATGAAAGTCAGAATTATAGCTCGACTGCAGGAAATAAGGGAGATCCTATTGCTATGCAAGCAGTTAAGGGACAAACAACGATGCAAGTTAACAGGTATAAAGGGAAGAAACCATTCATGAAGTGTGAATATTGCAATAAACCAGGTCATTCTAAGGAGAACTACGACAAACTTGTTGGATATCCAAATGAGTTCAAAAATAGGAAAACATACGCAGCCAATGTAACTACTGGAGCATTTGGAAATGATAAACCAATGCAAGAAGGTGAAGAGAAAGGCAATAATGGTGCACTGAAGGCAGGGTCATACTTCATTGAAGATCAGTACAGGCAGATTCTGAACATGTTGAACAAAGACACTGAATGTCAAGCCAACACAACAGGTATGGCTACCTCCTTAATGGAAAACTTACCTACAAAGTGGATTATTGATTCTGGAGCAACACATCACATTGCTGGTGAATTACAGGCATTAGTAACCAAAGATAAAGTCAATACATATAGAAATGAACAAGTTCATTTACCCACACGAGAAAAAGCTAGTGTTTCACATATTGGTAAAGCAATCATTCTCGATAAACTGGAATTGGATGATGTACTGTTTGTACCTGAGTTCAAGTTCAACCTTCTATCAGTTTCTAAACTAACTAGGCAATTTTTGTGCTCAGTGAACTTCTTTCTTGATTTCTGCCTATTCCAGGACCTTTACAATGGCAAGGTGAGGGGGGTTGGTAAGGAAAAAGGTGGGTTGTACATACTGAAGAAAGGATTCAAAGGAGATTTGGACAAATTTTATCAAGGGAATAAGACAGTTTGCATCCACAAGCACAAGGAAGGATGAGGAAGATGGAGCACTTTGGCACAGAAGATTAGGCCATGCTTCAGTTAGTACTATGAAGAATATAGATTTCTTTCATAATAAAGTTGTAGACATAGCAGTAAACAATGACTATCATATATGTCCTCTTGCTAAGCAAAGTAGATTAGTGTTTCCTATAAGTTTAACTACTAGTGAGAAACCTCTTTCTCTCTTGCATTTGGATGTTTGGGGACCATATAAATACCCAACTCATGATAGGAAACATTTTTTCCTGACTATTGTGGATGATAATACGAGATACACTTGGATACATTTTCTTCAATTGAAGAGTGATGTTGTTGTGGTGGTTAGAAAGTTTCTGCCTATGCTGCAAACACAGTTTCAATCTAAGGTAAAATCGATTAGAACAGACAATGGAACAGAATTATTTAATAAAAACATGACAGAATTGATTAATTCTTATTGGATTATTCATCAAAGCAGTTGGGATTATTCATCAAAGCAGTTGTGTATACACTCCACAACAAAATGGAGTGGTGGAGAGGAATCATAGACATATCCTAGACATAACAAGAGCAATGAAATTTCAAGCTAATACTCTTACAAGATTCTGGGGTGAATGTGTTAATATAGCATTGTATGTGATAAACAGGTTGCCTACTGCCTTGCTAAAAGGAAAATCTCCATATGAGATTCTACATAAGCAGCCACCTAGCTTGAGTCATTTGAGAGTGTTTGGATGCCTTCGCTATGCTACTAACATGAGCAAAGAAGACAAGTTTTCCCCCAGAGCAAGAGCAGCCATACTTCTTGGATATGCAGAAACACAGAAGGGATAAAAACTGATGGATTTATCTACTAACTGTTTCTTTGTCTGCAGAGATGTAATATTCAAGGAGCATATCTTTCCATTTGCTAAGTCAATCTCTCAAGTTCCAATTATAGGGGAGCACACAACAATAGAGATGTTTGCAACATCAACACCTCTCAGCAGTAGAGATTTGCAACCTGAGAGGACTAGACAGGATGACACGAATGAGATGACTGAGCCAAGATCTCATGACATGAACACATCAGTCGATGCTAGAAGAAATGAGAATGAAGCAGATGCAGAAAATGCCCATGTTGAGGAGCACTTGTCAACAGACGTAGAAAGGGAGAACATAGAAAAATATGCACAGGATGAACAACATTTATCAGCAATTGCAGAAGACAACAACTCAGATATGTCTGAAGCAAGAGTTGGTGAATCTAGTTCAGATGGTGCAAGGATATTAGCACCAGCACAACAACAATCTATATTGCACAATGATGTCATTGTTTCACCAGTTGTAGAACTGGAAGGCAATGAAATAAGGAGATCAAAAAGAACCTCAAAGGAGCCTTTATGGTTGCACGACTATGTAACCACAAAAAGAAGTCAGGGATCCTCTTATCCATTATCTAACTACTTGTCTTATGACAAATTGAAGGATAAATGCAGAAGTTTTCTAACCAACATTTCTGAAATGACTGAGCCAAAGAATTTTGTCGAGGCTTCAAAGGACAGGAAGTGGATTGAAGCTGTGGAAATGGAGATTAAAGCACTAGAAGATAACAAGACTTTGGATATTGTTGATTTGCCAAAAGGAAAGAAGGCCATTGGGTCAAAGTGGGTATATAAGATCAAGTACAAAGCTAGTGGAGAAGTAGAAAGGTTTAAGGCAAGATTGGTTGCTAAGGGATACAGTCAAAGGGAAGGCTTAGACTACAATAAAACCTTCTCACCAGTTGCAAAAATGGTTACTGTGAGATCTGTTATTGCACTTGCTGCATCCAGAGGATGGAATATTTCACAAATGGATGTGTACAATGCTTTCCTACAAGGTGATTTGNAGACGACTTGTTGATAACTGGAAACAACACACAGTTCATCAATAAGACCAAAGAGGTGCTAAATCAACAATTTAAAGTCAAGGATCTTGGTGATCTTAAGTACTTTCTGGGAATCGAAATGTTAAGGTCCAAGGATGGAATACTTTTGGACCAAAGAAAGTATTGTCTTCAATTGATTTCGGACCTTGGTCTAGGAGGTGCCAAACCTATTCTGACCCCAATTGATCTCAATCAAAAGTTCACTTCTGCAGAATTTGATAGGCACACTGGTGTTACGAATGGCGAAATACTTTCTGATGCAACTGAGTATCAACGACTAATTGATAGGCTGATCTATCTCACCAGCACTAGGCCAGACATTGTGTTCGCAGTCCAGACTCTCAGTCATTTCATGCAAGAACCCAAAAATTCTCATTGGGATGCAGCTATGAGATTTGTCAGATATCTCAAACACAAGCCAGGGATGGGAATTCTTCAAGGCAAGTCTAATGAAGATAGCTTAACTTGCTTCTGTGATGCTGACTGGGCTAGTTGTCCAAACACACGCAGGTCTGTTACAGGATACTTGATCAAATTTGGTGACTCCTTCATCTCTTGGAAATCAAAGAAACAACATACAGTATCAAGAAGCTCTGTAAAGGCAGAATACAGAAGTTTGGCAGCAGTGACAGTGGAGGTCGTATGGTTATTGGAGTTATTTGCTGAGTTAGGTGTGACTATCAAACAGCCAGTGCAAATCTACTGTGATAGTAAATCAGCTTTACAAATAGCTGCTAATCCTATCTTCCACGAACGTACCAAACATATAGAGATCGATTTTCATTTTGTACATGATAGAATTAAACAAGGTCTACTCGTGCCTCTCTTCATAGGGACCAAGGATCAACAAGCTGACTTGCTAACAAAAGGACTTGGCCATTCACAACATGCCTTTCTTTTAGGCAAGCTTGGAGTGCTTAACATTCTGCACCCTCCAGCTTGAAGGGAAGTGTGAAGATTAATTAGTTAGTTAACATTGTAATAGTGTTAAGCTTGAGTTAGTTATAGTTAGTTAGTGGTTAGTAGTAACTATAGTTAGGTTGTTAGAACTAGAGTTAGTTGACTCAACTATAGTTAATTTACTCATACATATATCCTTGTATTTTTCATTTTTCATTTACAATATACAATACACAGATTCATATTTCTCTCACCCTCTCCCCTGTAACCGTCTTCTTCCTTTCTCCACCATTAGCCATGGCAGAGCTTGGTGTGAGCTTGCATGGATGAATCCAAGTTGTATTTTGTGATTATCGAGCTCACATTATGACAAATGAAGACATATTTAAGTGAAATTTAACTCCCAAATACCTTTTTAACATTCAACAAAACACTTTTTTTTCAACTTCCAATAGAATATTAACCATTATTTCAAAACTATTTTCAAACATTTCTAATTATTTTCCACGATCACAGGTATGAGTAACAACTTCTGAAAACCAATTATTAAACCAAATCTAAAGGGGACCTAACTTGTAAATTGGCAACTAAAAAGTAAACTACTTATAATAATTTGTCAAAAGACTCAATACAAAAGTGACATGATAGCAATTTTTTAATTTACTTCTCTGTGTAATCACTAAATTCTTTAGCCCCAGTAGAGGCATTAGACAAGGTTGTTCTTTCTCACCTTATATTTTTATCATGTGCATAGAGATTCTCTCCCGACCTAGTTGACACCTGGCTATGGGATCACATCCATCTGAATAACCGAGATATGAGCATATCTCATTTATTCTTTGTCAACGACCTAACTCTCATGGCTAAGAAAAATATTAAAAGTTACAAAACAATCGACAAGTGCTTAAAGTTATTTCGTAATCTATCAAGACAGAGCATCAATCTTCATAAATCAAAGATCCTCTTTTCCAAAATTATCCTTATATACTGCTAAAGAAATAGCAAATTGCTTCAACATCAAGATCAGTCAATTCTCTGAGAAATATCTTGGATTCCCAATCCTGAATAGAAATCCTAAAACAACTTATTATCAATTTATAATTGATCAAATGTGTGGTAAACTCTCTACATGGAAAACCAACTTCTTTAATATAGCTGGCAGAACAACCTTAGTCCTATCAACTCTATACTCGATCCCCAATCATGCAAATGCAATATACTATCCTCCAACTAAGATCCAAAATCAGATCGATCAAATTCAAAGAAACTTTATTTGAGGATCCACAAAGGAGGTGAAAAGATTGTATTTAATCAATTGAAAAACCATTACTAAGCCTAAAGAGGTTGGAGGCCTTGGCCTAAAAACAACCAACTTTAAGAATATGGCTCTCCTTAGTGGTCTAACATGGTGTATCCTAACCAACCCCATAGCACATTGTTAATGGTAAATAGAATTTATCCAATATCTCTTTCAATTTACCAACATCCATTGTATAGAACATTGAATCCATCTCTCAGCCGCTAAATCATGGCAATATAGACAAACATTTATGGATCCCTAACAACAATGGATGTTTTACCACTAAATCGTGCTATGAAACCATCAGTGGCACACACTCGTCTAAACACGATTTCAAACGGATATGGAAGTTACAATGCTCTAACAAAATAAAAAAATTTCTTTGGCAATGTCTCCACGATAGACTCCCTTATCGACAATATCTCAATCGCATATGCATCAACATTAATCCTTACTGTACTATATGCCATACAACAGAGAAAACTATCACACAAATCTTCCTAAAATGTCCCGAAGTTTGTCCAATATGGAGAAAGCTATGCATCAACACCCATAGTATCCTTGCTAAAAATCATTGGCTACTCAATTTTAGGGACTTAAAGTTGATCTTACAATCACCAAAAATAGAATGGACTCATTTGTTTCCTTTGGGTATTTGGATTAATAGAAACAAAAACAATTCCAATTACACAAACTACTCCCCCGTATTTAACACTATCTCGAGTCAGGCTTTGGATTTCTTCTTCTTAATGCCAAGGGTGCACCACCACAAACCAAAATGTCGATCTACATACGAGATGGTATGCACCTCAAAGAAATTGGTATAAACTCAATACTGATGGGGCCAACAAAAAAATTCAAAAGATACAGGATTAGGAGGAGTCTTCAGGGATCACACTGGTAATTGGATCCTTGGCTTCCAAAAAAAATATGTTGATACTTCACCGTTACATGTTGAATTGCAGGAAATACATGAAGGCCTATAAATTGCCACAAAATTCAATCTTTTCCCTCTAGAAGTGGAAACAGATTCAACAGAGGCTATTACCGCAGTATATCATGATCATATTGTTTTCTCTAACATTGTTTAAGCATGCAAATCGTTAATGCCCTAGCAGAAGGCTTTTATCCTTCGACATAACTTTCATGAAGGAAATAAAGTGACTCATCTACAAACTAAAGACGCCACCAAGGATCACTTCAAGAAGCTAAATCCAGAAGTCCCAAAACTCCATGCAAGCTCACCTCTTTTTGTGATGCAACAACAAACATTGGAACAAAATGGAGATTGCTTTTTGTTAAATCCTTACCAACTACTGTTTGTAGTATGCTTAGGATACTAGGAAACCAAAATATCGCTTGTAATATTCCACTGACTAGTGGCAGTTTCTCTATGACTTGTAAAAAATAAAACAACTTCTAGCTTTAATATAAATATTTTGTTACTATAGAAAAACGAATAGATACCAAACATATGAATAGTAGGGTGAATAGTTGAATTATTGTGTACAAAGACCAATAGAAGTATATGTAGTTGGATTAAAAAGTTTAGTTACTGATACTATGATCCCATTAAGTTATAAAGAGGAGACACATTTAACTTCAAATGAGTTCCTTATTGAAATTAACAAAAATAGAACGGTAATTTTGCAAATATTCAAAATTAAGTTTTTTTCTTTGGCTATTGCATGTTCTTTCTTTCTTTCTTTCTTTATTCTTCATCTCTTTTTCGCTATTATAAAATTAATGGAGAAGAATATAAACATTAAACAACGGATCAAACCTGACCAATGAATCTAGGTATCTCTATGACTTGTAATGGAGAAACTCAAATATCTAGGTATCTTTTAGAAATGCACAGAGGGAGAGAAAAAAATAGCACAATGACAACTAACAAATAATAAGGCCAAATAAGGTACATCGCAAGCAATGGTTTCACACACAATTAGTAATCAGAAGCACATATTGCACTTTGGCTGCTTCTTCTTCATCGTTTTCACATTTCTGGCATTTCTTAATTAACATTTTTTTGAAAGAAACTCTTTTTAGTTATCTTTACTATCTTGATTTTGCTTGTTAAGTTCAACAATTTGATTATAAGGATTTAATTCCCCAGCATATTCTAGTAAGCAGATCCAAGTGGGTGAATCATTTTTCTATTGTTCTGGTAAGTGTCAAGCAATATTCCTTTAAAACTTACGTATAAATGTATAAATTTGGCTATTCATACTTGTAACTTGTTTACCCTCAAAATCGGATAACAATTAAATTTGTAAGTGGTTTCAAGGATACGCGGATTAATTTGATACAAAACGATAAATTGGGTTAAAATGAACAAATAAAAGTACAGTAAATTCAAACCATGCGGGGAGGATGATTCTAGCCTTAGTGAACTATTCACCTCGATCCCGGCTCACGTTGGACAATATTGATGAATGAAAGAAAAAGCTTAGAATAACAGTGAAAATAATAGTATATTGCTTTGGACAATGCGTTTAATGAATTATTAGACCCCCTTTTATTTAGTAGGGGAATCCCACTCTAAGGCCTCATTTGTTTGTAATTAATGGAGGTCTGAATCTTAAATATTTAGATCTTAGACATTAATTACGTTTATTTTTAAAGTCTAAATCTTAATTATTCAGATCTTAATCGTTAAGTTGTTTGTTTTTTTTACTTCACAACTACTTAATGTGTCTGAATAGGTCTATATGATTAAGATTTATGGCAAAAACTTAATTTCATTAAGATGCTATCATCCATATTCATTATTAACTGCCACCACCGCCTACCATTATCAACCACTACCATACTCAACCACCACCATCATACTCAACCACCACCACCATCATCCTCAATCATAGACACCACCATTGTCGACTACCACCACCTACCATTCCCACCACTCCCACCACCATCATTCTCAACGACAACCAATACTCATCCACCTAAACTATCACAACTAATCACCCCATTACCATCAACAACCATAGCTGGCATTCCCTATCATTATAAACTACCACCACCCGCCACCATCTTCCTCAATCACAACTACCACCGCCCGCCATTATTAACTATCACCTCCTACAACCACCATCCTCAATTATAATAGCTACCACTCGAATCACTACTATCTACTACCCTGAACTACCACCATCAACCAAATCTACCATCAACCACCGCTTTTAGTCGGCATTTATAAACACTACCGTTAGCTATCACCACCAGCAACTATTATATTTTAAAAAATTATTGATGGAATATTAGATTAATTAGTATTTATTTGAATTTTATGTTTATCAATTTTCAAATAAACCCAAATTTTATACAATCAGATGTTAAAAATCAAACAGGCTTAATCATTTAGTATTCAGGTCTTAATACACATCTTAACATTCAGATGTATATTCAGATTCAGATGTCTTAATCTTAATACACATCTTGATATTCAGACGTGTATTCAGATTCGGACGTCTTAATCTTAAAAAAAGACAAATGAGACCTAAATATAACTCTATAAAAGGTAAAAAATCTTCTGTTTAACTGATTGCCGGTTCTACATCGATACGTGCCGACATTCACACCGTGATATCCGGCAGGTCGCGGATATTACGACCTCCTGTTGGCCGTGCTTAATTTCCCGGCAACGTTCGTTTTTCAGGATTTGGGTCGACAATCATCAGCCCCTGTACTCTGAATCGATGAAACCCTTGCTTCGATTATGATCCCTTGCAATCATATCTCGAGCTCGTTTTACCCTTCTGGAGGCCGGAGTGTATCTCCATCTTTACCGGTATATATATAGTCCCCTCGTTTCTTGGAAGGCAAGCCGACGAGAAACGACATGAGCATCTCGATTCCTTCCTCAATACACCGTGACATAAACGACAAAAAGCCTGAAACGTCTCGTCGGTCATGTCATATTGGCATTAACTGCACCTCAGCCACCGATTGGTTGTCCCTGGAAGAGAAACGTCATGGAACCACTATAAATAACCCTTTTTTGTTCATTTTTTACTTTACATCAAACCGTCTACCTTCGTACCCTCAGGATTTCACTAGTTTTTTTTTCACATTCTAGCATTTTTTACCTCCGTTATTCGATATTCCTTAGAAAGTTTTACTGAACATATGCTCAAGACAACGCATCTGAACATCCATCTTTCAACCCTTTTCTATCTCCTTCAAGCTTTCTCTTATAACAATGGAAAAAACCTCAAAATACGTTCCTCAAAAAGCTGCTTCTACCTCCCAAACGACTGTCGAAACCAATGAAATCGCTTCTGATATGGTCGATCTCGGGAGATCCGCTGCTAACGTGATCATCGATGAACCGGATCCTGAACCTCCCTTGAAGGTGTTCATTCTCGGGGATTGTTCAGTTGCTTATGATTTCAAGGTCGAGAAACCCTCCTCGGTGCAGGGTCGGTGTAAGGAGGCATCAAGATATATTTGCTCGATCAGCAAAGATGATCTCCCCTTAGTCCGAAAGAACTGTAACTGGGCCGAAAAAGACATAGTGGTCCCCGACTCTGAGGAGGCCATTACTACTCACGTTGAGGGATACCTAACTGTCTACATTTATCCCTTTACGTTGGCCTGGTGGATCCAGTATTCTTAGACTTCTACAAGAGGTACGAGGTATGTATCAGCCTAATTCACCATTCACTGTGGAGGATTGTGATCCTCCTCTGATTCTTTGTGGATCAAATCGATTCGTGCACCTTCACCATCGATCATATTCTCCGCTTATACAGTCCTCGAATCTTTGAGGGGGGGG
>ML437819.1:23902-80220 GCA_005239525.1 Nicotiana knightiana
TGTATAAAGCTTGTTCGCTGGGCCAGCAAGGCCTCATTTTCGAGTATCGACGAGGACCGGAATCGAGGTTGGCAGGGTCATTTTGTCCGGGTTAGGACCTTATATTAGATTCCCGCCGAATTTAAGTAATTCCCCGAGAAGTGGAATGCATCACGTAAGTAAAACATTTACCTCGAATGTTGATTCCGTGTTCATCTCTATTTTCCTCATTGGTATTCATAATGGTGCAGCTACTGCCCGAGTTCCATATGTTGTCCCTTGAATCAAGGAGTGGGTCGAAGGTATTGTCTCACAGATGCCCTACTTTGAGCACTCATGGCATAAACTCTCGAAGGGCCGTTTGGAAGCCCGTTCCTATGGTAAGATTCTTTTGCTGAGTAGGTGTGTTAGGATTCTTCTCTCAGCATTACGCTCTTATTATTTTTTTCTTTACTTCCCTTTTGCAAGTTTTCCTAAGACCATCGAGCTTAGGCCCTCGGTTGGGGACGAGGAATTACATGCTGGTTCTTTCGCTTCAAGACAGCCCGGAGCTACATCAGGGGAGAAGAAAAGAAAAGGAGCCCCGAGTTCACCAATCTCGGAGAAAAAGAAAACGAGAAGGAGGCTGGTTTGTAAGCCAAAGAAACCTCCAGCTCCCGAGTGCTTGACTCAGAATCACTCATCCGGCTCAGAGACGAGCCTAAGTAGGGTGATATCTTCATGGCCCATATGCCATCTATCCCCGAGGAATGGGTGACAGTCGAGGGGGATATGACTGAAGCTAATCCCCCCTCAAGTTTGGGAGGCTGATGCCGAGGTAAGTAGGGGTGCGTGTTCGATACTTCGTTATTTGGCATATCAATTGTGCATACCAAATACCGTACTAAAGTAGTTCGGTACGGTTCGGTATTTTCTTATTTGGTTCGGTATGATTCGGGACGGTTTCGGTTTCGGCTTCCTTCTCAGTACATCTCTAAAGATCAACCACCTTTCTCTATTTCTATTTCCCACATTCCTACTGCTGTTTATTATACTCCAAATCATTTCATTATATTGCTGAATGTAACAACCATTTCAAATTGTCAGACAAGGGAATTGCACTTGATGAACTTTTTCACCAAGAGGACTTACATTTTATTGAACATTCAGATAATTAAATTGAAGAATGTATTTTCTCTTCCAAATTAAACAACACATAAAAAGAAAATTAAATTAAAGCAGACTTGATAACAACATGTTTCTTTGTAATCTAGTAGTTAATTACAAAGTTCACGAGCAATTCCCACGCGAGAATTTGCAGTGTCAAACAAAATCCTGAGGTTCTGCTGCTGCAAATTGGCTATCACATTCAACATTGAGTTCACATTGTTTGGTGCTGCAAAAGTATTGTTAGACAATTACAGTGCAACAATTAGTCTAAACACAGTCCATTTAACCAATTAAGAACAGAAAATAGAACACTTAACCAGTTAACCCAATTAGTTTTACCGTACAGAAAAACAGAACACTTAAGTCTAAACACAGTCTAAGACTCCAAGTCGACTCCTCTATTAGACAGTTACAATGCAACAACAGTGCAAAATACCACAAGGCAACAACAAAACAGTCTAATAAAAGCAAAATAACATAGATTGTCTCAATTCACTGTATTCAACTTAAATAAGAATTTTTGGAAGACGCTCAAGACAAGCCCTGACATGCTTCCTTAAACCATATGTGCCATCCCTCTTTGGATGAACATTGAAGACTCGACCATAGTGCTTGCACTCTACTTTGCAAACTTTTTTGTTATCTTCTACCACCTCAAAGTGTTCCCAAAGATGTGAGCGTACTTTAGTAGCACGAGGCATGATTGAATTTGAACCTAACAAGACATAAAATAAAATCATAAGTTAGAATATAATTTTTTGATGCTAAAAGAACAAAACTACAAAAGTATATCATTATCACCAAACAAATAGAGTATTTAACTTACCACTCAAGTTGCAACTACACATCAACAATGCTAGTAGTGGTTCCATTATTTTCCATATCTAAAGATAATTCGACCAAGTATGTCATACAACGTAAACAAGTGTAATATATTATTTTGAACTAAAACACACACAAAATATTAATGCTTACCAAGTTCGAGTTCCTCAAGATACTCCCATTCTTCTTCAACACTAATAGGATTCTTCTCTTCTCTAAGCCAATCTTAAACACAAACAAGAGCTTGCACGCATTTAGGAGTCAATGAACTCCTAAATGAATCAAGAATATGACCACCAGTGCTAAATGTCCATTCCGACGTCATACTAGAAATTTGAATGGCCAACACATCACGAGACATCTCTGAAAGAATAGGAAATCTCGGAGCATGTGTTTTTCACCAACTTAAGCTATCAAATTCTTCACTAAAAGGCTCTTTTTCTTCACTAATATATTTATCCAGCTCCGATTTAGAAACCTCACCTCCATTATCTTCCTTTTGTTTCTTCAAGTGAAGCTTCGTCCTTATTAATGAATGCAGTTATAACACTCCCACTAGATATATTAGATGTGTTATCAAATGAAGTAGATCTAGATGGAGATTGAGGACAAGATCCTATTTTTTAGATACTCTTCAAATAAAGAATTCATATAAGCATACACCTCACCATTTATTTTCTTCCCTTTTTCCTCCCCAAAAAGTTCATCAAGTGCAAGGCTAACATATTGAAACTTGTTACGTGGATCCAAGACGGAAGCAATAAAAATTATTTTATTCATCTTTTCAGGCTCGCCCCACTACTTCTTGAACTTTTCTTGCATACGCTCAACCATTTTTCTCAAATGCTCATCCTCACTAATTAAACACATTTTCAAATGACAATAAATTTCAGATACGTCCTCAAAATGTGCATTACAAGTGACATAACGCGAACCTGAAACTTTTTTGGTGAGCTCATGAAATCTTGAAAGAAACTTTATCACATTCCTCACATTCACCCAATTATCAGATTCAAGAGGACCCGTACTACTACCGTCTTCACAAAGATGAGAACAAATATAAGCATAAAATCCATCATAAAAAAGATGAAACTTGTCAAAGGCCTTTTCAAAGTTTTGTGTTGTATCCAGCATCAAATAGGTGGAATTCCACCATGTAGGAACATCCAAACACAATGTTTTGGTACATTCTAACTTGACATGTGCACAACACTGTTTAAACTTTAAGGTCCTTGCAAGCGACGATCTCACATACCTCACAGTATTTCTAACACGTGTGACAGAAGCATCACTTTCTTTCAAACCATCTTGCATAATTAGATTAATTAGTTTATGAGTCATGCATATCACATGAAGATGTTTACCACTAATTATATTAGTTTTCTACATATCTAACTTTTTAGAGAATTCTTTAACTGTGACATCATTTGACGAAGCATTGTCCACGGTAACGGTGAACACCTTGTCTAATTTCCATTCAAGCAAACAACTACAAATAGCTTTAGCAATATCTTAACCCTTATGACTAGTGATAGGGCAAAAATTTAGTATTTCTTTTGTGCAACTTCCAATCTCTATCAATGAAGTGAACTGTCAAACACATATAATTTATTCTTTGCAACGAAGTCCATGTGTCTGTTGTGAGGCAAATTTTTGGTTGTGCTTCTCTAAAAGACCTTCTTAGATTTTGCTTCAATTCACCATAAACTTCGTAATAATCCCTTGTTATTGTTCTACGAGAAGGAAGACAAAATAGTGGTTGAGTTATTCTCATAAACTACATAAAGCCTTCCTTTTCTACAAAGCCAAATGGTAGTTCATCAATAACTATCATCTCAATTAAAGCCCTCCTAGCCACTTCCTGATCGAATTTCCAAAGCGATCCTCCATCATTTTGGCAAGATTGAAAGTTTATCCTTGTCTGAGTATTATCTTTATCAATGTTAGGTGGGTATTATTTGCATCTATTCAAATGACTTCTCAATCTTGTTGTTCCATTCTTAGATGAATTAGTAGCGTAATCTTGCTTACAATATTTACACCTTGCTTTACCGACCCCATTCTTCTGAAATTTATCAAAATATTTCCAAACTTCGGATCTAGGTTTTATAGCTTTTCTTTTCTTAGAATCTTGAGTATCAATTGTGTTGGCATTGCTATCATCAATAATAGGTAATCTTTCAGTTGAACCAACATCACTTACTCTACTTTTATCCGCCATCTATACAAAACTAAAACAAATATAAACACAAATTGTTAAAACCAAAACACTAAATAGAACACTACAAGGGCGAATGGTCGTGTAATGAGCAGAGAACAACTTAGTACAAGAGGTAAGGAAAAACCATTTGGAGTAAATGACCAAATTGAATCTGTAAAATTCCTTTTATAGCGACAACTCATTCAGTAAGCTTTAAAGGAGAAGGGAAATACCGAAATATCAAAGCTTGAAAGCAAATGTCAAATCAAGAAGATAGAAACATAGTGACAATGAATGATTTTTCTCATTCACAATGACAATTTCTAGACAATTTAACATCCTAATCAGGAAAATTCTAATTTGATTGCCAATTCCAGTTTAATCAATGACATGTATCAATACATACCGAGGTTGTAAGTAACAAGAACAAAGAAATTAAAACAAACTGCTAAGTTAAAAAGCAACTTAACTCAGAAATATGATTATAGCTCGCATGAATGAAGTTCAACAATGAATAATGGAGAAGTTATGAACCTGAATGAAGGTCAATAATTAGCAAACAAGCAATCGCCGAGGAGAGGAGTCATCGTCGCTGAGGTTGTAGTCATGAGTCGTAACTCGTGAATCCGACCGTCGCAGAAACCAAGCAAAGTCGTGAGTGTTTTTTGAAATTCTTGTCTGCCTCTAAGAGACTAAGTCTAAGGGTAAGAGATTAGGGAATTAGGGGTTTTGGACTTTTGGGGTGTGGGATTAAGGTTAATGGGCTAAAAAATAAAAATAAAGTTGGGCTTGGACTAAACTATTTCGGTATTTCGGTATACCGAAATACTGAAATATCAAAAACCCAATATTATACCATACCGAACTACCAAAATACCATAATTTCTGTACTGAAATAAACCTAAATACCGAAAAAAACGAAACTGAAACCGAAACCGAGATACCAAATTAATTCGGTTCAGTTTGGAATTCGATTTTTCAAATTTTATTCCCATACCTAGAGGTAAGGGCCGAAGACTTGCGAGATGTCGATCCTGTCCCACCTGCCATAATAGATATTTTGGGATCGCCTTCGTTCACGGATTTAATGTTCGATGAAACCCGAACGACGAATGAGCGATCCCATGAGGAGGTCCATGGAGCGGATGATCCCCTCCGATGTTTTTTTTACGCTATAGACTCATCCACCCCGGAGGATTTTACCAGGTTGGGTGACTTAGAGGTACCAAGGAAAACTCCACCTTCGGAGGCTGGCGCCGAACCCGCCATTAACCAATCGGTTCCCCACTCCCAGTGCGGATCCTGGTCGGAAACGGACCGTCGTTATCACCGTTCCAGAGGATGCCCGAATCCTTTTTGCCCCCGTAGGGATAACTAGTTACCTCCGGTGTCTGGTAACCGAAGAAGACCAGGCCAAAATGAACGAGGTAGACGTGCCATGCCTGTTCAACGAAGCACAACAGGTGCTGAACTAGGTAATTCTTGATAATTCTTGATAATTCTTGATGATTCTAATATCTCTTCTGATATTTGAACTAATATTTGATAATTCTAATATCTTTTCTGATATATGAACTAATTTTTGATAATTCTAATATATTTTCTCGTATTTGCAGGCCTCGGTGCTCCACCACAAAACCTTCCTCCGGTACCGGGATGAGCTGAGCCAACTCGAGGCCGAAGTCAAAGAGCTTGCTGAGAAGAGAGGCATGTATAAGCTTCTCAACGAGCAACGTGAAGGAGAAGTAAAGAGCCTCCGAGCCAAGTTGGATGCGGCTCAGAAGGAACATGCTGACCTAGTGGAACATGTAAAAATCTTCGAAGTAAGATGAGCTAGACACAATGTCTAACGGTCAGAATCCACAGGTCCAGCAGAAGATTGATCGGGTCGACCAACTCCGGGCTGAGATGGATGAAATTAAGGTCGTGGATGAGGAGTGTAAAGGAAAAATGAACTGACTGGCTTCAGAAACGTAGACTGCCTGGGAGAAGCTTGCCTCGGCGGAGGCCCAACTTTGCTTGGTGAAAGAGAAGGCTAAGATCCGGTCCCTAGAAATCAAAAACCTCCAGTCTCAACTGGGCTAGGCCGATGCCACACGGGATACCCTTGTCAAGGATCTTGAAGAAGCCAAGTCAGAGGCGGAAATGACTAGGGCCGACGCTGAAGACAAGATGGACCAGTACAAAGCCGATGTTGAGGCAGCCCAGGAACGCCTGAAGGCCATTATCGAATATGTGAAGTGTCTGTCCCAGAGGGAGGATCTCGAGGAAGTTCATGCCCGAGGGTTCGATTTAGTAGCCAAGCTTAAAAATGTTAAGAGGCTCGAGGACGAGTCTAAGAAGCTGGCGTACCCTGAGTATGAGGAAGATTCCGAGGGTTCGAGCGGATCCGAGGACAGGGAAGGCCTCGATGCCTCCGGTGACGAGGTGGGCTCTGGCGAGAATCAGGCTTCTTAGGTGCCTTATAGATTTCATTTCTGTGCTTTTGTATTTTGTTGAGGCCATTTGGCCTTTGTAAAAAATTTATGTATATGTATATATATATATATATAAGGATTTTCCCTTCGGCAAATTTCAAGCTTGTTTCTTTTTTCTTTTTTCCATATGATTGCAAATATTTTAATGCCTTAGCACGTAATGTTTAGGTCTTGTACGGAGGTTCGAACAATGTTCGTTCTCGATATTATTTTGCTTAAGACTCGTGGGGTCTTGTTATGACCAGAAGCTTTCCCCGAAGTGTTTACTTAGAGTTTTTTATAATTTTGCCGAGGGTAGCCTTCGAACCGGTTTAGAAATTTGAAGGCCTTATGTTTTGGTTACGGATCTCAAACGTCTTCGAGCCGTAAGACGACCATAACCTTTTAAGTTTGGCTGTTCCCAATGGACTTATTACTCCGAGCCATCCGGGCTTGCCTGGGACAACAATCCCCGAATAGGGACGGCCATAGCCTTTGAAGTTCGGGCACCGCTGGATAGATTTTGTGCCCCGGGACTTCGTAGCCCGAGCTGTCCGGGCTTGCCCATGATGATAGTCCCCGAGCGGGGTTTTTTTTTTTAATTCAGACAGAGGTGTCCCTTGGGCCCGATGCCCTTTAGGTACGAACCACAATAGTTTTTAAGAGACAAAATATGTATCTGCAAGGTAGAAACTTTCTTTTATTTCTGTGCAATATACAATACTGCAAATGTGTACAAGTTTTATGTTACGGCTTAAGTGGTCAATTCGGGCACGGTTCATTTGATCATCGCCGCCTCCTTGTCCTGGAGGCTCTCCGGCCGGGGAGGGGCTTGCTAGTCGCTCTATTTCATTGGTAGGAAAGAGGCCAGGCACTTTTCACGCCCCTCTACTAAGAGATGCACCATGTTGATAAGAGCAGGTCAAGTTCGTTTAGCTTGAGGGATAAATTACGTGGCTGACCTGCCAGTTCCAACAGGGGGGATGGTCTAATTTACTAGTGGCAAATAGAAGGTTGCTCATCCAGCCCAGCGGATCCATTGCTTATGCGGACGAAGGCCTATATCTTTCATACCAAGCTCTTGGTGCCTTCTTGGGCTTCTCACCTTCGGCTACTAAAAAGGAAGGAAGACTGGTGCGACAATAGCTCCCTAAAAATGTTGCCAATATCGACAGCAGCTCATGTTCAAGCTCTTGTACAAGGTGCAACCTTGAAAGGAATAAGGTGGAAGCAGAGTATGAAGAGTTGTCACAAAAGAGAAGGAGGTTCTTTCTCTTGATAGGTTAGTTTAATGTAAGGTGTGAGCCTCTTGGCTACCTAGCGGGAGTCGTTTAGGTTGTATTCCACGAGGTCTCTATGGACAAGGGGACAAGTGAAAGCGAACTGCTTGCTGTGGCCGAAAAGAGAGTTCTATCTTTCTTCATTCAAGTAAGAAAAAGATGGGACACTCGCAGACATGTATGGAAGCTACCTTTCTCGAAGTTCCACAAAGAGTCTTGATAGATCCAATAACAGCTCTCTCTTATAATAGAATAAAAGCAAGCAAGAATGAAATGAGCGTTTACCCCTCCCCCCCCCAACACCCACAGCATAGATGCCATAAACTGGCAGGCATGATTAACAGCATAGCGAAGGTTCTCCCGGTCCCGAGAGAGTTTTCGGGATGTTAGCGATTAGTCAGTCCGGGTCCAGCTAGTCTTGCAAAGTAGTCAGCTTCGGGCGTAGTCAGACTTAAAATTGATCGAAGCAACTGTTAGAGAGAAGGCACCAGTCAGACCTGCAAGCACCGGGTAGTATGCAACGTCAGTTTTCAATCATACAATGTGTACTCTTAGGAAGCAGTCAACTGAGTTCTGAACGAAGTAGCTCCTTGGTAACCAGCGAGATCCAGCTAAGGTAAGGAAAAGGAGAGAGAAGAAAAGGGAAGGTTCTGTTGAGACTCAAGTCCCCCTGGCGTGGCACTCTTTGGTCGCGGAGCGGCATACCGAAAAAAGAAGCGACTACCTTACCTTTGACGCCTCCTCCATGCCGAGATTCAGTCGCACCATATCTGGTTCTTAGTAAGGCCATCTGTCCTTTTGCACCTCATCCACTGTCTCCAATGAAATAAAAATTTGTCTAAAGAATAGATGCTGGTTGTGTCGAATTAAAACACATGCTCCATTGCTTGTTGAGGACGGACAGACCGGTAAAACTACAGTAGCCACTGATAGGATTCTCAATCAACAAGGTCAAATCGCAAAGAGGGAGTTCCCTAGCTTGTACCAACAGATAGAGCTACTAGTAAGTGCACAGTCGCCTCCTTTGCGGGGGAAAGATCCTTGTTCCTCATTTCACTTCCTTTCTCAAAAATAGAAGCCAGCCAGTTCCAGCAGAGTCAAAGTCAAATAAGAAGGGCATTGAGCCCGGTACTCCTTCTTCAAGCTATCACGCCCATCCAAGCCTAAACCTGACTACTGGGACAAGCTTGGTATACTGTCTTCCCTTTATCAGCAGGCACCCTCCAATTGTTGGCTCCATGCAGATTGCTGGAAACTTGCCAAGTGGGAGAATGAGGACCGTCGGATCGAGGGCATGAAGGCTATAACCCACTTTTCTTTTCCAATGCCTTATTTTCGTTATACTTAGGTGGAGCAATCCGAACTCTCAATAGAATATAAAAGAGGATCACAGGCTTGTGTAAACACCTCAACGTTGGCTCTTACAACAAATCCTATCCACCAAGGCCAGACTTGTTTGAGCATGAAGTTTCCTTCCTTGCTAAATTATTACCCAAGGGTGATGGCCCCCAGTGTTCGAGGATGATTTTAGAGAGGGCTCGGATACTGTTGATGTGACCTTTGAAGCTGGTTAATAGTCGGTATCCAATTCTAAGTTAGCAAGATCCATTGTTTCCTCATTAAAAACCTTGCCGGAAAACCCATTTGGGACAAAGCCGGTTCAAGGGAAAAAGAGTGCAATGCGTGCTTTCAGGCCTAATAATCGCATCGTTCCTTGGTCGTTACCTGCAAGTGTTAGCCCAATCCATAATATATTTAAAGAAAGATAATGAATGGGGTCGTATCTTAGCAGTAATATCATTTTAAGTGGGCTTTGTTCCAGTTGTTCATTCACCGTTCACCGTTTCGAGCTTGTATGATCCTTTCTGGGTGATTTCAATAGTTCGATATGGGCCTTCTCAATTCGGTCCCAGCTTCTCTTCGTTCAGGTTCCGGGTCCTCAGTGTCACCCTTATTAACAGCAAGTCCCCGACATTGAAGTGTCGAAGGTTGGTTCTCCGATTGTAATACCTTTCAATCTGTTATTTCTGGCAGTCATTCGGGCGTGGGCGACCTCACGCCTTTCGTCTAACAATTCCAAGTTCGTACTCATGGCCTTGTTATTTGAATCTTCAGTCGCATATCAGACCCGGAGACTTGGTTCCCCTACTTCGATCGGTATAAGAGCTTCGGCACCGTAGACCAACGAGAACGGAGTGGCCTTGGTACTGGATTTTGAGGTCGTACGATATGACCATAGGACTTTGGGCAAGATTTCCTTCCATTTTCTTTTGGCATCGGTCAACCTCTTTTTGAGGTTTTGGAATATGGTTTTGTTCATGGACTCTGCTTGCCCGTTTCCACTAATGTGATAGGGCATTGATAGGATCCTTTTGATCTTATAGTCCCCGAAAAACTTGCTCACTTTGCTGCCGATGAACTACTTTCCATTGTCGCACACGATCTCGATCGGCATTCCAAATCGGCATATTATGTGGTCCCATATGAAATCAATAACCTCCTTCTCCCTGACTTTCTCAAATGCCTGGGCTTCCACCCACTTAGAAAAATAATAAGTCATAAATAAGATAAATTGAGCCTTATCGGGTGCCCAAGGCAAGGGACCAACGATGTCCGTCCCCCATTTCATGAACAAACAGGGTGACAAGACTGAATGGAATGGCTCCCCGGGCCGATGGATCATCGGAACATGCCTCTAGCACTCGTTGCATTTTTTCACGAACTCCTTTGCGTCTTTTTCCATATCGATCCAGTGGTAGCCGCCTCTGATTATATTCGAAACCGATGACTCGGCGCCTAATTGGTTCCCGCATGTGCCTTAGTGGACTTCCCTCAAAACATACTTGGTGTCTCTTGGTCCCAAACATATGGCGAGTGGGCCATCGAATGCTCTTTTGAATAGGATACCGTCTTCAGACAAGCTGAACCGCCGCCTTCGTACGCAAAGCTCTCGATTCTTTAGGATCCGAGGGAAGTTTTCCGGTCTTCAGGTAATCTATGTACTTGTTTCTCTGGTCCCAGGTTAAGCTTGTCGAGTCTTCTCGGCATGTCCTTCCTCCACTACCGATTCCATGAGTTGTACGACCTTTCCCGAGTTGAATTCATCATCGTCGACCGACGATCCCAAGTTAGCAAGAGCATTGTCCTCGTTATTTTGATCCCGAGGTACATGTTGCAAAGTCCATTCCCTGAATTGATGTAATGATACCTGTAGTTTATCCAAGTATCTTCGCATTCGTTCCTTTTTGACTTCGAACGTTCCATTGACTTGACTCACCATGAGGAGAAAATTGCACTTAGCTTCAACCACTTCGCCCCCAGGTTTTAGCAAACCTGCAATCATGGCCTCATATTTGGCCTCGTTGTTAGTCAATTTTACAGTTCTAATAGATTGCCTAACTACGTTACCCATCAGTGGTTTCATCACAATGCCAAGTATGATCCCCTTTCCATTCGAGGAACCGTCAGTAAAGAGGGTCTAGATTCCGGAAGAGGTCCCCTAGTTCAACAACAACTCCTTCTCGACCTTTGAAACTAGGGCCGGCGTGAAGTCGGCCACGAATTCCGCCAAAATTTGTGATTTAATGGCGGTTCGGGGTCGTATTCGATGTCGTATCCGCTGATCTCCACCACCATTTGGCCAATCGTCCCAAGTGCTCGCATTTATGCATTATTTTTTGTAATGGCTAAGTAGTCATAACACATATGGGATAGCATTGGAAATACGGCTTTAGCTTCCTAGAGGCACTTAGCAAAGTGAGCGCCAATTTTTCTATTAAGGATACTTAGTTTCGGCCTCGCCTAGAGTTCTGCTAACATAATAAATTGGAAATTGCGTACCTTCCTCTTCTCGGGCTAGGACTCCACTTACCTCTACCTCGGATACCGCTAAGTATAGGTACAACTGTTCGTCTGCCTTCATAGTGTGAAGCAAAGGCGTGCTCGAGAGGTACCACTTGAGTTCCTATGGGGCTTGTTGGCACTCAGGGGTCCATGAGAATTTATTCTTCTTCTTCTTCAACAGTGAAAAGAATCGATGGCTCTTATCGGAGAACCTCGAGATGAATCGACCCAAAGCGGCTACGCGCCCGGTTAACCTTTGTACGGCCTTGACGCTATCCACAACGGTGATGTCCTTGATGAACTTGATCTTATTGGGATTAATCTTGATTATCTGATTGGAGACCATGAATCCAAGGAACTTCCCAGACCCGGCTCTGAATGCGCATTTCTTCGGGTTCAGCTTCATATTGTACTTCTTCAATATGTTGAAGGTTTCCTTCAAATGTTTCAAATGGTCCTCTGCTCGCAAGGACTTAACTAACATACTGCCAACGTAAACCTCCATTGATTTTCCTATTTGTTCTTTGAACATCCTATTTACTAGGTGTTGGTACGTGGAACCATCATTTTTTAATCTGAATGGCATTACGTTATAGCAATAAGCACCATATTTATTGATGAAGGGCATTTTTTCCTGGTCGTCCGGGTCCATCCAAATTTGGTTGTACCCGAAGTAGGCGTCTAGAAAACTGAGGATCTCATGGTCGGCCGTTGCATCGATCATGCGATCGATATTTGGTAGAGGGAAAGAGTCCTAAGGGCAGGCCTTGTTTAAGTCTTTATAGTCTACACACATTCTTAATTTATATTCCTTTTTAGGTCCTACTGCTATGTTTGCTAACCAATCTGGGTTCTTAATCTCCCGAATGAATCCTATTTTAAGGAGTTTAGATACCTCGTCCTTGATGAATGCATGCTTGACTTCGGACTGAGGTCTCATTTTCTGCTTGACGGGATGGAACTTCGGATCTAGGCTTAGCTTGTGAGTAGTTATCTCCGGCGGAATCCCTTTCATATCGATATGGGACTAAGCGAAACAATTTATATTAGTTATAAGGAATTAAATGAGTTTTTCCCTGAGCTCGGGACTTAACCCCATGCCCAGGTTTACCTTACGATTAGGCAGGTGTTAAATCAATATGACTTGCTCCAGTTCCTCGACTGTTGATTTGGTGGCGTCGGAATCATCAGGGACTATGAAAGACCGTGGAACTCTGTAGTCATCGTCTTCATCCATCCCCTACTTATCCGGTTCCATCGAGGCCGGTATTATTAATTGCTATTTGGTTTTGTCTTTGGCTATCGGACTCAGACCCTTTGATATTGAAAGTGCGGATACTGGGATTACCTCGTCGACTGCGAACATCTCCTTTACGACCGAATGTTCTTCGTAAACTGTTTTATTTCCTTTAGGCGTCGGTAATTTTATCACCTGGTGCAGTGTCGAGGGGGCTGCCCTCATGCTTTGAATCCATGGTCTCTCGAACAGAGCATTGTACCTCATGTCTCCTTCGATCACGCAGAACTTCATTTCCTGAATGGTCCCGGCGATGTTCACCGATAATGTTATCTCCCCTTTAGTGGTCTCATATGTCGTGTTGAATCCGTTTAAACCCCTGACTACAAGCACGATTTTGTCTTATAAACCCATTTGTTCCACGACCCTCGATCTAATGATATTGGGCGAGCTACCTGGATCAATTAACACATGCTTAACTCGAGATTTATTTATGAGTACAGATATTACCAGTGAATCATTGTGGGGATGCACGATGCCTTCAACGTCCTCATCGTTGAAAGACAAGGTCCATTCTAGTACGTAATCTCGAATTAATTTTTCCCTCGTGATGGATACTTTGGTGCGCTTTAACATCGGCCCCTAGGAATGTCGGCCCCACCGATGATCATGTTAATGACGTGTTGAGGTTCCTCATACTCGTCCTGTTTATTAGAATCTCTATTCATGAAATTATTTTTGGCTCGATTGTTCAAGAACTCCAGGAGATGTTCGCTGTTGAATAACCGGGCTACCTCCTCTCTTAATTGTCGGCAATCCTTCGTTCTGTGGCCGTGTGAGCCATGCTATTTGACCATTAAGTTGGGATCTCTTTCGGCTGGATCAGACTGTAGAAGTCGAGGCCACTTGGTGTCTTTGATGTGTCTGATGGCGGATAGGATAGCAGCAACATCGACGTTGAATTTTTACTCTGATAACCTCGGTTCTTCCTTAGGCCCGATAGACCGGTCGAAACCGTTTGTTCTCATAAGTCCCTGATTATTTTGACTCTGATCGCTCCTCCTTTCATTTATTACAGGGTTTCATCCAGACCCGTTACCCCCACGATCACGTTGTATGGTTGATATCGATCCTTACTTGACCTTGGTTCATGATCAATATCTCTTTTGGATCTGTCACTATCTCGGACGGGATAAACAGACCCAAAAGGGGCCCCAAGCTAATCATCTTCGACCTAAATTTTAGATTGATATCGGTTATGCACATCGGCCCAAGTTACAACCGGATATTCTACCATATTTTGCTTCAACCACTGTGAAGCCAACGAGCTTCGAGTATTGAGTCCTTGGGCGAAGGCCTGAACGGCCCAATCGTCTGCCACCGACGGCAGGTCCACTCATTCCATTTGAAACCTTGACACGAATTCCCTGAGCATCTTGTTATCTCTTTGCTTTACCTTGATGGCTCCAGCGTGCGATTTTACAAAAGCATCTGCAAGCATAGCAAATTAGGAAATAGAATTGGAGGGTAAGTTGTGATACCATATCATAGTTCCTTTCGACAAGGTCTCCCCGAACTTTTTCAGCAAGACAGATTAAATCTCATCATCTTCTAGATCGTTCCCCTTGATGGCACACGTGTATGAGGTCACATGTTCATTTGGATCAGTTGTCCCGTTGTACTTGAGAATTTCAGGCATGCAGAACTTTTTTGGGATAGGCTTCGGGGTGTGCTCGGAGGGAAAGGTTTTTGAACAAACTTTTGGAGTCTAGGCCCTTCAATATTGGTGGTGCTCCGGGGATTTGGTCGACCCTGGAGTTGTAGGTCTCCACCTTCTTGTCGTGGCGTCGATTTTCTTTTCTCCCGTTTCCACCCGCTTTTTCAATTCCCCAATCATCTTTATTATCTCGGGGTTGGTCCCAGGTTCAGCTTCATATGGCCTACCTGTGGCTGGTTTATTTTTGCGAGTGTATTCCCGGGATGATTCGGGCTCAACTCTACTAGGAGCGCGACTTTGGTTCTACAGTTTGGCTATCGCTTCCTGCTGAGCTTGTAGAATTTCGAAGATCACCCGTAAATTGACCCCACCACCTTCACCATCACGAGTATTTTGGGCTATCGATATGACTCCCCCGCGGACGCTGTTCTCAAGATCGGTAGGCAAATTAGCGTTGATGACCACATGTGAGTTGGCGTCGATCGGGTCCGTGCCCGAAATTTCGTTCGGATAGGCAGGGGGCACCTCGTTACCGGACATTGTATTGTTGTTCTCGCCATGGTGGCCAGACCCAACATCCGTGTTTAGAGGGGTATATTGGGAGTTCGACATTTTAAACATAGACCAGAAAGAAACGACATTTCAAAGAACAAGTGTGAAGTAGGGTGTGTTATGGATTATTATAAGTAATCTTAGTGATTCTATATGGCTGTTATAGAAGGGTAATTTACCAAAACGTTCTGCTATAAATATGGAGGTTGTTGTTATAGGTCAAAAACTATTATAAAGAGGTAAAATATAACTTAAAAAATCGGTTCTTAAGAAAACTTGACTTTTGTAGTTAATGTCTGTTATATAATGAGATGTTATAAAGAGGTATGACTGTATCATTAAAAAAGGCAATTATCAAATTATAACTTAGGTGATCACTAAATGTACATGGATGATTACCCAAATATATATCATAGGAAATTTTATTAAAAATCAGAATTCTAAATTGTAACCAACCATTTTATGAGAAAACAAAATAACCGAAAAAATCAAGAAGAAAAAGAGGAATAAAATGGTGAGTTTGTGCGTAGGACTGGTTTTTTAAAGTGTAACATTTAAAAATAAAAATAAAAGTATGGTATGAAGTTGGTTAGCCATTTGAATTTCTTATTAGCCATGCCCAACTATAGGAGGAACTTTGTGATACTATGTGCAATCTGACAGCAGTTAACACATCCACATGTAATATAACTTTCTTTATTCACATAGATGTTTGCAAGTACTGAATTGCGTTCATTAAATTGAAACATAATTTTTTTGTAATAAATTAAGTTTTCTTCAAATTGGAGGAATCACAGTTGCAAAAAATAAGTACCAAAAGAGAATCTTAAACTTTTGATCATAGTTAAAAATGAGTGAAGAAAAATAAGACTGATGAAATTCTTACACAAAGAGATTGAGCAATCAATTGCTACAGAATGAAGAAGATAAAAAGAAAAATGAAAGAGCGTGATATTAGTATGGGACAAACGGGGTTTCATTTTGGGTGAAATATATTTAATTTTAAGTGTTTTATTTATTTTATTATTTGTAATATAGTCCTTAACTACTTGTCAACTAAGATAAGTTAATATTGTCACGCATATCGACTAAGAAAAAATAAAAAAAATTAATTCAAAAAGACTAGGACGTCATGGATTTTTATTTGTTTTGTACAAATCCTCTACTACTATTAATAATTAGTATACGTACCCTTGCGATTCGCGGATTAATTCAAAGGGAAAAAGAGCAGAAAAGAAGTATATATAGCATTAGCCACGGGAAAGACCAAAGTCTTCTCCATTGTTGCATCAATTAAAAGCGTATTATTTTTTCCTTTAAAAGTATGTTTCGAACATTTATGCATAATCTTTTCTTCCATATTCTTTATAATAATATATTGCATAGACGGTCCAGATCATATGTCGTCGTCTAATGTTCTTCACTTGCATAAAACTAACAGTACCATATCCTTGAGTTGCATAAAAGTAACAGTACCATAATGATTTCTGAAAATTATATGAGAAATCCACTCGTTTCTTTTTTGGTTCTTTCGCCTAATTGAAAGAAAAACTTCTTATGTCTCTTCCAGACATCCAACTTAAAAAAGAATGAAAAGCTCCTAAGAACATGTAAGATTGATTTTCGCCAATAGCCATGAGACCAAGAAGAAAAGAAACATGGCTTATTGAACAAATATTTTCCAATTCATATCAAGTAAGCAAGTTAGTTCAATTGGGGGCCTCAAGGGTCTTCTCCAACAACGTTAATTCTGCATCTTGGAATCTGATAGAGATTTATGCCCATGCTCGCCTGATCTGGCACGACCCTTCTTCTGCACTGGAAACTTGAATGTAGTTGGAGACTTAAAATAATAGATTTAACGAAAATCTGCAACTTAACTACATGTTTTTGCAATTGATTATCCCATGAATATGCACATCGAAATTAAAAAAATACACTAAGAGCAAATCAAAGAATCCAGATTTGAACAAAAAAAAATGCAGAAGCAAACGTGATATATGTTGTAGTATATCACCGAGAAACATATTTGACGATACATATGTTTGGTGCACAAATTCTTCAATCGAGTTTTGGTACTGATTATCCTATAAATACACACATGCAAATTAAAAGACAGAGTTACCAAAACAAATTATAAGACAATAACAATATTTTAATACCTTTTCATCTTGGAGAACCTATTCAATCGAGAAAGTAGCGTCTAAATTGTAACGATCTGGTTCTTCTAAAATATTGTATTCTTGAAATTTTTATAGCCTTGATTCAATTTTTGCAGAAATCGTATGGTTTCTTCAATTTCTTATAGCAGTGGAAGATTTGAATTTAAGAACACTATCCATCGGAGAAATAGAAGTTGGGCGGCAATTTGGTTTTGTGAGTTTTAATGTGCGTATGTTTCATGAGTTGTGCGTGGTTGAGCAATTGTCCCATTATCCTTTTAGATTAGGTTTCGTAGAGAAAATTTAGGGAAAGTGGGTTTAAAATATGTAATTTTTTCTTTTTAAATTTAAAACAGTTTTCTCTTTTAAAGTGAAAGAGTAAGTATATTTTAAAATTATTTAATGAGTTATAATTAAAGAAATATGAAATATGAAGTAAATAAAGCTCTTTTCTTTAGAATTCTTTTACGGTCTTCATGGTTAAAAAGTATGTGATCGTTTTTTGAAGGAGTGTTTATTTGCAAATAATTTTGAATAAGTTAATTTGCTAAGATGTATGCTTTAATATCAGTTACTTTTTTTAGAAATAAATAAATCTGAAATTTTGAATTAAATAACGCTCTTTTCTTTAGAATTCTTTTACGGTCTTCATGGTTAAAAAGTATGTGATCGTTTTTTGAAGGAGTTTTTATTTGCAAATAATTTTGAATAAGTTAATTTGTTAAGATGTATGCTTTAATATCAGTTACTTTTTTTAGAAATAAATAAATCTGAAATTTTGAATTAAATAAAGCTCTTTAAAAAAAGTTTGATCTTCATGGTTCAAAATTAAAGAGTAAAAAATTTATTTTTAAAATGTGCAATTTTTAATTTTTAAATTTTTTAATAATAGTGTAAATTAGATTTTATTTTTTTAAAGTTAAAGATTAGAAAACATATATTTAAAATCAGTCAATGTTTTAAAAATAAAGAACATTTAATTTTTTTTTAAAAACAAAGAAACCTGAAATTTGTGAAGGAGTTTTTAATTTTTTCAAAATATTTTATAATTCCTATTTTTTTTTGGAGGATTGTCCTAAAGTGCCAAGTGGCAAATTGTGATGATGTCACTTGGTGTATTAATAATGCATTTTTTTCTCCTTTTAATTATACTAGTATTATACCCGCGCGATGCGCGGTCATTATTAAAAAGTATTAATTAAGTTAAATTGTCACCGGGCTTGTTTGAACATATTAGATCGTATTGCTTTAATAAATTTTAATTGTCATCTTATTTGTCAATATGATATACCCAATAATAAAATCTCTATTAAATTAAAGGACTTATATAGTCGTTGAATAACTTTATATTCTGTATTATTGTTTATTATATTATCCAATGTTCAGTATTTTACATTGTTAATAGAATTTTTTATTAGCATATTATTTTGGTCAATATTTTTGTCCGCTCGCTTTCTTTTAATCTGTTAAATTAAACGGACATATATAGTCATTGAATAACTTTTTTGTTCAGTATTTTTTTATTATATTATCCAATATTGAGTATAATTACATTGTTAATAGAAATTATTAGCATATTACTTTTTTAATATTTTTTTGTGCTACTTTATTTTGTAATATAATAGAAGATTCATATTTTATTACTCTTGAAATATTTTTTTATTTTAAATTTTATTACGTTGTTCTCAATAATATTGTATGAATTTTAATAAATAAATATACTTTTTATTTAAAAAAAAATGGAAATGATTTTAAAAAATAAAACAAAGAAATTAACTAACCTAAACCAACCCTTACATTGTTAATAGAAACTATTAGCATATTACTTATTTAATATATTTGTTTGCTACTTTCTTTTTGTAATATAATAGAAGATATATATTTTATTACTCATGATTTATTTATTTTAAATTTTATTATATTGTTCTCGATAATATTGCCTGAATTTAATAATAATACACTTTTGTTATTTCAAAAAATAAAAAAGAAAATGATTTTAAAAAAATGAAACAAAGAAATTAACTAACTGAAACCATTCCTCACCCATGTTTGAGTAGTTAATTTTAGGTAGTTAATTTCTTTGTTAATTAGAATTTTCTTCTATGTTTAAATTCAAATTCAAAACGAGTAACTAATCATTATGAATAAATAATGCATACTTTAAATTTTTTAAAATTAAAATTAAAGAAGAAATTAATAGATATAGACTACCATATTAGGAAGAAACTACTCCCCAATTTGGATTGGCTCTTTATTTCATTTTCGTTTTTTAATTTTAGAATAATTTTAATATTCCAAATTTGTTAACTCAAAGAGAATAACTAATTATCACAATACATAATGCATAATTTGAATCATTTAAAATTTAAATTAAAAAATTAATTATTACCTAATTTGAATTGAAAGTTTTATTTTTTATTTTTGTTTTATATTTTAAAATAATTTTAAACTCCAACTTGAAACTATTCCCCAAGGTAAATGGTAAGTTTTTTTATTATATGTTTTCGTTTTTTCATTATAGCTAATTTTATTTTCTTATTTTTAGTTTTTAATTTTAAAATAATTTTAAAACTTCAACTTGAAACTAATCTCCAATTTGATGGGAATTTATACATACATATATATATATATATATATATGTGTGTGTGTGTGTGTGTGTGCGCGTGTGTGTGTGCGTGTGTGTGTGTGTGTCACGGCCCAAAATCCATTAAGGTCGTGATGGCGCCGGACACCACTGTCAGGCAAGCCAACACTAACTAGTTAATTAAAATTTCTATTTTAGTATTTTTGAAATCGTTACTTTTTATTTCATTTTATAACGATCAGTAAAATTTACTGAGTAAATAACGAGGTTTTAACAATTCAATTAACAAATACATCCCAAAATCATCCCAGAACCCGGTGTTACAAGTGCATGAGCAATTTCTAAGAAAAATCAAATGAAATAAAATGACCGTCCAGAATACAATGAGACAGTAAAGAAAGTACAACAATACTCTGAAGGAGACTCTGCTGGCTGCGGGTCGTCTCGAGATGGTGCAGCTCGCCTAAGTCCCCATATCAACCATGTCATGGCACCAAGCGGGGCCACTAGATAGACATGTACATGTGCAACAAAATGCACACAAAGTGTAGTATGAGTACGAAAATAACGTGTACCCAATAAGTATCCCGCCTAACCTCGAAGAGGTAGTGACGAGAGGTCGACTTTGACACTTACTAGAGGCCAAATTAATATAATCAAGTGTGATGTCAAACATGGATGTTATCATTAAACAACATATAACAGCAGGAAAACACAATTTCTTCCATAAATTATAAATCCCAATTTTCGTCGTCTCAGTTAACAACTTATATCTTAAGCAATTAAACAGTTCAAATCATAGTGGTATCCAGCAAGTATCATGCGCAGGAAATGCCGAGGGTCGAACGGCTCGAACCAACATAAATGTAAATTGTGCACTGCCGAAGGGTCGAACGGCGCGAACCATTGATGCATCTATTAACCTGTTGTGGCTTACGTTCCTCTCCCATGATATTAGTGGAAGAAATCACCCTGCTCGCGGAATATAAATTGCGAAGCGGTCACACATAAGCGTACACATTCAAACAGTCCACCCCGACTACATCGGGAAAACAATTATCCAAGAAAAATTACAAGTTCTCTTTTAATGGCCACGAAGATAGTATTTAAATCTTTTCTAGAAATTCATTTATAAGGTTTAATCATTTTTAATTTCATCAATAAGGTTACAAGAACGACAAATAAAACATTCTTTTAGGTCCTAGACTACCCGGACATAAGCATAATAGTAGCTACGCACGGACTCCTGTCACCTCGTGCGTACGTAGCCCTCAAAAATTGTAGCACATATTTAATTATTTCACCTATGCGGATAATTCCCTCTTACAAGGTTAGAAAGGAGACTTACCTCGCTCCGAAGATTCATAACCGGCTTCCAAGCCCGTCCGATGACTCAAATTGATGCACAACGCCCCAAAACTAGCCAATAATTACACAAATCCATTAATATATGCTCAAATATCCATTAGAATCCAATTTATAACAATTCCTAACCCCGATCGAAAAGTCGATAAAAATCACCCTCGGCCCCGCGTGTCCAGATTTTTAAAATTTTCGAAGATAAATATTACCCATAACCTCACGAACTCAAATATATAATTTATTCCAAATCTCATGTCCTATTTCATGGTCAAAATCTAAAAATACTAATTTCTAGGTTTTCTACCAAACCCCCAAGTTTTCACTAATTTTCCATGAATTTCCATGTTAAAATATATATATAATCCAAGTATTTAACTTGAAATAGGTGGGAATCACTTACCTTGACATAGATGATGAAGATGGAGCTCCAAAATCGCCCCTAGGTCGTCTCCCATGGAGGAAATGAGATGAAATGAGCCTAACCCATTTTTTTCAAACTTAAACACTGCCAGGAAAGTCTTCTCCGTGTTCGTGGGTCTACCCTCGCGTTCGCGAAGAACAAAAAATCTCGAAAGGCAATTCCAAACTCTTCTCAGATAGCCTCTAATAGAATGGTCATAACTTTTTTCACAAAACTCCAAATGATAAATGGTTTAATGTTATGAAAACTAGACTCCAAGATCTACAACTTTTATATTTTGGCATTCTCCCAATACCTTATATATTTCGATATATAAGCTGCTAAAGTCAGCCCTGTGCAACACAAATTTCCTTCTTCATCTTCCCGGATACCTTGTAGTGTACCAGCCATAACTATTTTTAAACAAATCAAAATGATAAATGGTTTAAATTTTATAGAAACTAGACACAAAGGGCTACAACTTTTATGTTTACATCATCTCAAATTCCTTATAGATTGTGAGATATGAGCCTCCGAAGTCAGACCTGCGCAAAAAAGATTATTCTTCTTCGCGAACGCGAGGCACTCTTAGAGAACGCGAAGAACAAAGTCCATGAAGCCAAATCCTTCTTCGCGAACACGAGGGGATCCCCACGAACGTGAAGAACAACACCAGACACTAGCATCAGCCATTTCAAAACAGCCCGAAATGATCTGAAACCACCCGGAAATACACCCGAGGTCCCCGGGACCCCGTCCAATCACACGACCCAGTCCCATAACATCCCACGGACCTGCTCGAGGCCTCAAATCACATCAAACAATGCTGAAACCATGAATCGCACTCCAATTCAAGCTTAATGAACTTTAAAATTTCCAACTTCTACATTCGATGCCGAAACCTATCAAATCACGTCCGATTGACCTCAAATTTTGCACACAAGTCATATTCAACATTACGGACCTACTCCAACTTCTGGAATCGAAATCTGACCCCGATATCAAAATTTCCATTTCCGGTCCAACTTCTTAAAACTTTCAAATTTCTAACTTTAGCCAAATGACTCCAAAATGACCTACGGACCTCTGAATTTACTTTCGATCGTGCTCCCAACACCAGAATCACCATACGGAGCTACTCCCAGACTCGGAATCCCAAACGGACATCAATATCATTGAAATGCACTTGTTATGAAATATCTTCTAAAATGCTGACTTTCACAATATGCGCTGAAACGCTCCTGGGTCATCCGAAGCCCGATCCGAACATACGCCCAAGTCCGAAATCATCATACGAACCTGTTGGAACCTTCAAATTTTGATTCTAAGGTCGTTTACTCAAAATAAATCTTAGTCAATTTCCAACTTAAGGCTTTCGAAATGAGAATTTTCTTTCCAAATTGACCCCGAACTTCCCGAAATTCAACTTCGACCACGTCAACGAGTCATAATACCTGGAATAAAGCTGCCCATGGCCTCAAACCGCCAAACGGCGCGCTAGAGCTCAAAATGATCGGTCGGGTCGTTACATCTCTCCCACTTAAACATACGTTCGTCCTCGAACGTGCTAAGAACTGCTCTGGAGTTATCTGAAATCACTGTTTAACACTTCGTGCACCTGCCTGTACTTCCACCACTCAGTTGAGCGCATTAGCTCGATCAAATCCAAAGATATCCTCTTTTACCCATACAATAAGCTCAGAACCCAGTTCCAACACCTGAAATCCTCTGCCAGGCCTGTTTCCAACATATGAACACCGAATTAATCACTACACGAGGTATCAGAACATGATGGCTTACCTTTGCTGAATTAGAACCATACACCACACAATTTATCATCTAATCATAATGACATTCCCTGATCTTAATAGCCAAAATTCCGCGAATTCGATGCTCCCAATGCAGCTCATGACATATATATAGGTCCTGCTATAACGCTTAGGATACTACCACAACGGAGGAGATGTGTAGAAATTCATAACCAATTGATGAGTTAACAAATCATTGAATCTCTCCCCTTGACTAGAATCATCCACCTCATTATGAACCAAATAATGCTACTTGTCCTTTAATGTACTTCACATAATCTTATCGCGGTGATCCATGATCCAATAATCTCGTCTCACCCAGTATGAGCCACTCAGGAAACAAGTCACCCCAGACATGACCAAAAGTCTCATATGATGCCACAACGTGCCAATATGCCACAACTCGAACGTGATACGTAAGGAAAATGAACTATGAAAGGGACTACTCAACTCACGCAGTTAATTAAACAATCGAAAACATGCTACAATCCTCCCTCAGAAAATGGGAAACAAAAACACCAGAAAATATATATAGGGGATCGTACTCAACATCACACTATTGCGGCGCGCAACCCGATCCAAATAACATGTTTGTGGCAGCGTGCCACCCGATCCACACATAAAACCCACATAAGGAGATACTTACCGAGCTAAATCGCTCATTACCACAAAATATCGAATATCGGTCACAAGAACGCTAAGTGCATAATGCCATCCTGGGGAGACTGATAAAGCCATACGCTACAAAACTCGAGCACAACTGAGGTGCGATATATATACTCTGAATCTCAAGGGCTATCCTGTTCACATAACACCATCACTACGCGAAAACTCAACACATAAGAAATTATCAAGCCGTTTCACAACTCACACGGCAAAACATAATATTACATGAAATGAACGAAGATGGAACAACATCTGATGTTCTAATACCTCTCCATGAGAAGCGCTATACCGAAATGAACACACCTGACTCAAATGGAGCTCATAATCATATTTAAATCCGTCCATAAACCTCGAGTCGACCCTGATCGCACCAAACTAGGCTAATAGCCTTAGCTGGATCCATAATACACCATTTTTCTCATAACACACAAGAACAACCATCATAGTCGAGACAAACTCCCACAATCCACAACCAAATGAACCGAGTGCCCTCCAGGCATAAACTCTCAAATAAGCCATCTTACCACATTTTCATACTTAGTTCAAACCTTCAATCAATTAAGTGACTACAGGTCACGCTCATACAATCTTCTCGTGGAATACGCTTCCACGACCTTATGCGCTAGGTAAAAAGTCTGCACCTCCATACCACAGGCCACACAAACGCTGTAAAGCAATTCAAGAATTCATAACCAGTATGCAAAGCCTCTTTCACAAAACACCGCTCCCAGGAGACGTCGAAAACATTACCAGCTTACTCTAAACATCCAAATCCCTTTCCTTCTCATCCGAGCTCGTGACATTCTTGTTAACACCAAACCACAATCTTGATCCTCGCTTACAAATTTCATACCATTCACTGCACCTAACATGCCAATATGCATTCGCACATGAATCTCGTCATAACTCCTGAACCGCTAATAGGGTAAACACTTCATCATATAAAGACCTTTTACTTAACTCAATTCAAGAGAACCATCACAACACACGAGTGAATTCTCATAATCACAAAACATGCAAATCCTCAAACTCCACCTCTGCAGGACATAACTGATTCACCCGTATACCTCAAACTAAAACGAATACGACACTCAGCCGTGCAATCGACTTATCAACAACAGACTCCCCCAGTTGGCTCAAGCCATAGATCAAGATGAACAATAACTCATAATGTCCATATGCTAACACCGCCATGATACCGCAGTGAGATTCAATTAAACTTTCCATAAGCTCATATAACACGACCCAACTCGTACCTCAATTCAATTCGCACTCACTACAGGAATAATGATAACCCCAATCAACACATAGCAACTCAATTTGCACTCACCTTGAGTGACTCCATTCCACGAGACCACTTTGTTTCCAGACCAATGAACCGTTTCATGCCCTCCTTGCACGCATATTCACATCTTTGACTGGCATACCCATCCTGATAATCCTTTCTACAAATCCGGAGTTTATTCCTCTCATTCCTCCAATAATACACTACAAGCCAAAAACATCCTGGAACATTCTGAGCCTCATATCACAATCTGCTGCAAGAGCCCGATCCTTAGCCATACTGCAGGCTTGAAACCCTTAAACACCGCATTCTTAACCTTTGAGTTCATTAGAACCATTGTTGAGAGTCATCCATTTTGGCCTGGCCTGTCCTGGTCCACGGCTCCGTTGGAACCTGGACACCCATCTTAATAAAGCACCCGACTGACCAACTTCCCTTGCAAATCACCTTTGTATGAAGCATAAGCCCTGAATCTTCCCAAATTCTGAACACAAGTCAACAAGGCCAATTATAGCACTCCCTAACAATTCCTTTCCTTAAATTACAACTTAAGCCCTCTTCCCTTGGATACATTACCCTATCATTATGCCGACAACTAGAATTTTCACCAGTAGATAACCATGCAACCCAAATCATAGGCGGTGGGACCCTCTCCCACTTAGCTTGAAGCTACTATTACACAACTCTGGAACCCACCAAGATTGACCTGATCCTGCATAACCAACTCGCCAAGTTCCTTGAAATCCTTCCATTCGCATTTCATGAACACTCTGCATCTCTTGCAATATTCATATATTCAACCTCTTACCGAATAGTCAATAGAATCCCTCACAGAAACCTTGCTAACCACACAACCGCTAACTTGTTCACAGGAGATAACCCACCTGTGGAAATTACATGCCGACATCCTCCAATGTCACTGCACGGGGAACAATCACTACAACATCAATACCCCATCCTAAGCCCGTTCTCATTCACCAACTATACTAGTCCGTTCACTCTTTATGGACATCAACTAAATACATGACAACACCTTCCAATCCAAAGTCACATTGCATCCTCCTTCATACCAATAACTCCCTCTGTTGTACCCAATCTTCCGCCGAAATAGCCAATATTTCAATATAAGCCGGTGGACCCAATCACCGTCCACTAAAATTCTCAAATCACTCCAAACTTCTCCTCAAGATGTGGAGCTATCTTACCACATAACTCATATGCTACGCTGCCGCTCTCCCACTTTCGTCAAACTAACTTCTTTAAGCAGCTACTCGACTTTGCTTCTTACACCTGGCCTTCTAGAAATTTAACCACTGCCTGACACTTCCCACATGTCCTTCCTCATCCTTGCTGCCCAGCCGTTGCCTTAGGCCAATATCTATCTTTGTAGCACTTGACCCGATAGATTGCTACTAACTTCAACCCCTTCCGAAGATCCCCTTCTCTAGCCATCAACATTAGAAATACCTATTCAATCCTGAACCACTGCACACTGCGATCTTTGATAGTCGCTTCTTCAATACTATCTCCCGCCCCAAAGGCAAATCGTAGAAGATCATAACACCAGCGAACTTAACACATTCTATTCGATCAAGGACGACAATACCACATCACAGATGAAGATTCCACCTCACTTGAAAATGCCAAGTCTTATTACTCTATTCACCCAAACTTGAACATCTATAGTCCAATTGCCTTTCCTCTGCCGGAAATAAAATACTGAAATCTCGGAATCATGCCCTGAGTAGAACTCCCATCAAGTCACTCTCGGCCTTGACATATGGGCAGGACTCCTACCATCACCTCATTACTGCACGATAACCATTTGTGAGCATCATAACAACCTGAGCATAACCTCTAAGCTCTCTGAAATAAAACTACTGAGCTTAAACAACATAATATCCTTGCGCAAAGCAACGACAATAGCCCCAACCAACTATGCATGGAAAAACATCACGCACCATATCTGAAGTACCATTACAATTCCTCAATTCCCGATTTATAGCAAGCGCTTCGCGACGCGTAAGATTGATTAGGAAGAAATGTAGGCATCAACCTCAAAGGAATCAAATCGCACGATGAGGAATCAAGAAGGGGAGTACTCCTAATAGCCTTGTAGCCTCTCGAAGATAAGTACAGACGTCTCCGTACCGATCCGCAAGACTCTACTAGACTTGCTCATGACTCGTGAGACCTAAGGAACCTAGTGCTCTGATACCACGTTGTCACAACCCAAAATCCATTAAAGTCGTGATGGCGCCGGACACCGCTGTCAGGCAAGCCAACACTAACTAGTTAATTAAAATTTCTATTTTAGTATTTTTGAAATCGTTACTTTTCATTTAATTTTATAACGATCAATAAAATTTACTGAGTAAATAATGAGGTTTTAACAATTGAATTAACAAATACATCCCAAAATCATCCCATAACCCGGTGTCACAAGTGCATGAGCAATTTCTAAGAAAAACCAAATGAAATATAATGACCGTCCAGAATACAATGGGACAGTAAAGAAAGTACAATTCAATACTATGAAGGAGACTCTGCTGGCTGCGGGTCGTCTCGATATGGTGCAACTCGCCTAAGTCCCCATATCAACCATGCCACGGCGCCAATTGGGGCCACTAGATATACATGTACCTGTGCAACAAAATGCACACCAAGTGTAGTATGAGTATGAAAACAACGTGTACCCAATAAGTATCCCGCCTAACCTCGAAGAGGTAGTGACGAGAGGTCTACTTTGACACTTACTAGAGGTCAAATTAATATAATCAAGTGTGATGTCAAACATGGATGTTATCATTAAACAACATATAACAGTAGGAAAACACAATTTCTTCCATATATTATAAATCCCAATTTCTGTCGTCTCAGTTAAAGACTTATATCTTAAGCAATTAAACAGTTCAAATCATAGAGGGTATCCAGCAAGTATCATGCGCAGGAAATGCCGAGGGTCGAACGGCACGAACCAACATAAACGTAAACTATGCACTACCGGAGGGTCGAACGGCATAAACCATATATGCATCTATTAACATGTCGTGGCGTACGACCTTCTCCCATGAGAGTAGTGGAAGAAATCACCCCGCTCGTGGAAGATAAATTGTGAAGCGGTCACACATAAGCATGCACATTCAAACAGTCCACCCCGACTACATTGGGAAAACAATTATCCAAGAAAAATTACAATTTCTCTTTTAATGGAAACGAAGATAGTATTTAAATCTTTTATATAAATTCATTTTCCAAGTTCGATAAGGTTTAATCATTTTTAGTTTCATTAATAAGGTTACAAGTACGATAAATCAAACATTCTTTTGGGTCCTAGACTACCCGGACATAAGCATAATAGTAGCTACGCACGGACTCCCGTCACCTCGTACGTACATAACCCCCACAAATGGTATCACATATTTAATTATTTCACCTATGCGGACAATTCCCTCTTACAAGGTTAGAAAGGAGACTTACCTCACTCCGAAGATTCATAACCGGCTTCCAAGCCCGTCCGATGACTCAAATTGATGCACAACGCCCCAAAACTAGCCAATAATCACGCAAATCCATTAATATATGCTCAAATATCCATTAGAATCCAATTTATAACAATTCCTAACCCCGATCGAAATGTCGATAAAAATCACCCTAGGGCCCGCGTGTCCGGATTTCGAAAATTTTCGAAGATAAACATTACCCATAACCTCATGAACTCAAATATATAGTTTATTCCAAATCCCATGTCCTATTTCATGATCAAAATCTAAAAATACCAATTTCTAAGTGCCTGAATACCTCGTACAACTGGCTCAGGTGCCCGGGCAGCTGGAGTCTGATTGCCTCCCCCGGCCTGAGCTGCATTGGCAGTAGTGGTCATAGCCATTTCCTGAGCTAAACTTGAACACACCATCAATATCTGGGCCAGGGTCTCCTGAAGACCCGGAATAACAATTGGCACAGGAGGTGCCTGAGCCTGTCTCGCTGGAGCAATGTCGGCGGGAACCTGATCCTGAACGATAGGGGGATCATGTGGCACTGTCCCGACCGCTGCACGTACAGGTCCCCCAGCTCTACCATGGCCCCAACCCCTTGTGGGTCTTGCTGGTGCCTGGTCACCCTGATCGGTATTGCGTGTTCTCACAATCTGTGAGAGAATGAAACAACATAAGTTTAGATTTCAAGAATCAATAGATTGGCACGAAAGAATTCAAAAAGATATGGATGTTTTCCTAAGAGTTCTGCAGCCTCTCAAAAATAAGTACAGATGTCTCCGTACCGATCCGCAAGACTCTACTGAACATGCTCATGACCGTTGAGTCCTATGTAACCTAGAGCTCTGATACCAGCTTGTCACGACCCCAAATCCTAACAGGCCGTGATGGCGCCTATCGTGAAACTAGGCTAGCCAACCATCTATTTACTACGCATTTTTTCAATTATAAAAGTTCACAATTTAATAATAATCAGCAACCATAGCATAGAAATAATTTATTTAAGTCTTAGCGTCCCAATAATAGTCTAACAACTCTAAAAAAAACCTCCCAAGACTGGAGTCAATAGTCATGAGCATCTAAGAATAAATAAATCTAACTCTGCTAAAACTATAATATATGTCTCTGAATCAAACGCTAAAACTAAATAAGGAAGGGAAATGGAGAAACTGTGGACACTAGACAGCTACCTCGAAATCCCGTGAACTGATGCTACGAGCAAGGACAGCTACTGTTCCGGATCGTCATCTGAATCTATGCACAGAGTCACAGGGAGTAATGATGAGTACGCCAACTCAGTAGTAATGAAAATAAATCACAGTCTGTGAATTATAAAACACACAGTATAGATGCACAATTTCACAAACCAGTAAAATCAGTATATCTTAGTAATAAGTTCATCAAATAATAAGTTCGAAATCAATTTCCAGAAATATTTTGAAACAAGTGTAATATCAGTATATCTCAGTAAAATTCTCAGTAAAAACCAGTTTGAAAACGAAGTAAATCATAGTTCGAAAACTTAGTAAAATCATCATAAATCTGCCCCTCGGGCTAAAAATCATTTCTCATAACCATTGCCCATCAGGCATTCTCACCATCACTTAATATCAGCCCATCAGGCATCCTCACAGCCACTCTATATCAGCACATCAATCCTCACAGTCACTCAGCGTAAGCCCCGCGGGCATCACTCATTAGGTACCTGCGCTCACTAGGGGTGTGTACAGACTCCGGAGGGGTTCCTACAGCCCAAGCGCTATAACAAGCCACATCATGGAATAAATCACTCACAATATAGGCCCGCAGCCTCACTCATATCATAGTATCCTCACAATATAGGCACGTAACCTCACTCAGTCAGACACTCTCAATTTGCCCTTCAGGCCATAAACATATCGGGTTCTTGACCCAAAACAGTGTTTCATTTTTCAATAAATAGTATCAAAATACTCTGAGTGTCAAAAAAATTTATCAGGAAAAGATTGAGTGGAAAATCATAAAATATCAGTGAGGAAAATATAGTAAACACAAGCCCCAAGGGGAAAACAGATCGGCACTAGGCCCCAAACACGGCTTACAGCCCAAATCATATCATAATAAATAATACTAATTAAACATAGGCTTAAAAGTCGGTTTAGAAACTCAATAGTCGCCTAAATAAGGAAGATATTTCCAAAGTTCCAACCTTCTCATTTCAAAACCCGTGAAAGGATGCATAGTCTGGGGTTTCATACCCTCAGGACAGGATTTAAAGACATTACTTACCTCAAAACTAGCCCGGAAACTATTCTGCAACACGCTTGCCTCTTGTATCAACTTCTAAAGGCTCCAAATCTACCAAGTTCATATTTTTATCGTCAATTTAAAGAATAAATTCCAATCGAAAAATATCAAATTTAGCTCAAAAACTCGAAATTGGTCAAAACCCGACCTCTGGGCACGCATCCTGAAACTCAGAATTTTTTATACAAAACTGTTCTTCATCATCTCACGAGTTCGTACATATAAAGAACGCTAAAATTGGAGTTCGTTTGACCCCTCAAACCAATCCTTAAAGGTCTCATAAATCTCAAGCCCTAAACCCACATTTGTCTACTGATTTTCACGAATTAAATGCTAAGATTGTGTTCTATAATCACCCATAAACGAGTTTTAAGGTCCAAAACACTTACCTCTATGAAGAACACTGATTTACCTCTTCAAAAATTGCCACCAAAGCTCTTTGTCCGTAAGAAAATGGTGTAAAAAGGGTTTAAGCCGCGTAGGGTTTATTTTATACTTTCTGCCCAGGAGTTCTGCACCTGCGGTCCCACTAACCGCACCTGCGACTTTTCCTTAAACAACCTGACTCCGCACCTGCGACTCACATTCCTCACCTGCGGCTTCACAGGTGCGGCCCCCTATCCGCATCTGTAACTTTTCCCTGGCTGGACAAATCTCGCCCCTGCGGAGCCTTCTTTCGCTCCTGTGGGCCCGCTCCTACAGGTGCGGAAATCACTGTGATTTCACACCAGCAGCTTTTTGCTGCAAATTTCCAACTCTGAACTTCCTGTTAACCATCCGAAATCAATCCCGAGCCCCTCGGGACCCCAACCAAACATACTAACACGTCACATAACATCATTCAAGCTTAGTTGCACTCTCAAAACACCAAAACTATAGTCAAAACACCAAAATTACATCGGATTCAAGCCTAAGAACTTTCAATTTTCTAAAATCCACCAACGATGCCGAAACTATCCAAAACAACTCCGATTGACCTAAAATTTTGCAAACACATCCAAAATGACATTACGAACCTGTTCCAACTGTCGGAATTCCATTCCGACTCCAATATCCTATTTTCCACTGCCGACCGGAAATCGCCAAAAACTAAACTTTCGCCAATTCAAGCCTAATTCTACACCGGGCATCACAAAATTATTCTGAACACACTCCTAAGACCCAAATCACCTAACGAAGCTATCCGGGTCATAGAATCCGCATTCCGAGGTCGTTTACCAATAGTTGACTTTTTCCATTTTAAGGTTATCTTTAAAGGCTAAATGACTGAAGTCTCACTAAAACCATTCGATTTCAAGCCTATCGACTCTAACACATAAATAATAGAATAACCAACCTATGACAAGTCAATAACAGCATTTATAATGTAGGTTCTACGTAACGACGGACCGGGTCGTTACATTCTCCCCCTCTTAAATAAACGTTCGTCCTCGAACGGGTCTAGAAACATACATGCAGTCTAAAACAAGTGGGGATATTTTCTCTACATCTCCAGCTCGGTCTCCCAAGTAGCCTCCTCCACTGGCTGACCTCTCCACTGCACCTTCACTGACGCTATATCCTTAGACCTCAACTTTCTGACCTCACGAGCTAACATAGCTACTGGCTCAACCTCATATGACATATTATCCTCGAGCTGAACTGTGCTGAAGTCTAACACATGAGACGTGTCACCAACATATTTCTTGAGCATCGACACATGAAAGACCGGATGAACACTAGACAAGCTAGGTGGCAAGGAAAAGTGTATAAGCCACCTCTCCAACCTTCTGAAGTACCTCAAAAGGACCACTGAACCGTGGACTTAGCTTTCCTCTCTTTCCGAACCTCATAACACCCTTCATGGGTGATACCTTCAGCAGCACCTTATCACCTTCCATAAAAGACACATATCGAACCTTCCGGTTCGCATAACTCTTCTGTCTAGACTGTGCCGTGCGGAGTCGCTCCTGAATCAACTTCACCTTCTCCAACGCATCCTGAATCAATTTGTACCCAATAACTTAGCCTCACCAGGATCGAACCAACCAACCGGAGATCTATACCTCCTACCATATAAAGCATTATACTGGGCCATCTGAATACTGGACTGGTAGCTGTTATTATATGCAAACTCTGCTAATGGCAAAAACTGGTCCCATGAACCACCAAAATCAATCACACAAGCCCGTAACGTGTCCTCCCAAATCTGAATAGTCCATTCCGACTGCCCGTCGGTCTGCGGGTAAAATGCAGTGCTTAACTATACATCAGTACCCATACCTCTCTATACGGCCCTCCAGAACTGAGATGTGAACTATGTACCTCTGTCAAAAATAATAGAAATCGGAACTCCATGCAACCGGACAATCTCCTTAATGTAAATACTAGCCAATTTCTCTGAAGTATAAGAAGTGCTGACAGGAATGAAGTGCGCGGACTTGGTCAATCTATCTACAATGACCCAAATAGCATTAAAACCCTTCGAAGTCCGTGGAAGACCGACTACGAAGTCCATAGTAATCCGCTCCCACTTCCACTCCGGAATATCTAACCTCTGAAGTAAACCACCTGGTCTCTGGTGCTCATACTTGACCTGCTGGCAGTTGAGACACCGTGCTACATACTCAACAATATCTCTCTTCATCCGCCTCCACCAATACTGCTGTCTCAGATCCTGGTACATCTTCGCGGCACCCGGATGAATAGAATATCGCGAACTGTGAGCCTCTGCTAATATCAACTCTCGAATACCATCCACATTGGGCACGCAAATACGTCCATGAATCCTCATAACTCCGTCATCACCAATAATCACATCTCGGACATCACCCCGACGAACTCTATCCTGAATAACTAACAAGTGGCGGTCATAATACTGTCGTGCCTTAATCTGATCAAATAAAATAGACCGGGACATGCTAGCTACCACCCGTGGAGGGTCTAACAAATCCAATCTCACCAACTGACCTGCTAAAGCCAGAACATCAAGTGCTAACGGTCGCTCTGCTGCTGAAAGATAAGCTAGACTCCCCAAACTCTCGGCTCTGCGACTCAAGGCATCGACCACCACATTGGCCTTCACAAAATAGTAAGATTATAATCCTTGAGAAGCTCTAACCATCTCCTCTGACGCAAATTCAAGTCCTTCTGCCTTAGCAGATACTGCAAGCTACGATGATCAGTGAAATCTCACACTGTACCCCATACAAGTAATGCCGCCAAATCTTTAATGCATGAACAATGGCAGCCAACTCAAGATCGTGCACTGGGTAATTCTTCTCGTGCACCTTCAACTGTCTAGGCGCGTAGGCAATCACCCTACCGTCCTGCATCAACACTGCTCCCAAGTCAACTCTAGAAGCATCACAATAGACTGTGTAAGAACCCGAACCAGTAGGCAACACCAAAATCGGAGTTGTGGTCAATGCTGACTTGAGCTTCTGAAAGCTCTCCTCACACTCGTCAGACCATCTGAATGGAGCACCCTTCTGGGTCAATCTAGTCNCTTTGTAGCTGAGGACGGTCTAGGCCAACTCTGCACCGCCTCAATCTTCCTCAGATCAACCTGAATACCCTCACTAGACACCACCTGCCCTAAGAAAGCTAATGAACCAAGCCAAAACTCACACTCGGAGAACTTTGCATAAAGCTTCTCCTCCCTCAATCTCTGTAACACAATCCTCAAGTGCTGAGCATGATCTTCCTGGTCACGGGAATAAACCAGGATGTCATCAATGAACACAATGACAAACGAATCAAGGTAAGGTTGAAACACGATGTTCATCAATTGCATGAACGTGGCTGGGGCATTGTTCAGCCCAAATGACATAACTAGAAACTCATAATGACCATATCTGGTCCTGAAAGCAGTCTTCGGAATGTCAGAATCCCGAATCTTCAGCTCATGATACCCAGACCTTAAGTCAATCTTGGAGAACACCTTAGCTCCCTGAAGCTGATAAGTCATCCATACGAGGTAAAGGATACCGGTTATTCATCATAACCTTATTGAGATGTCTATAATCAATGTACATACGCGTGGAGCCATCCTTCTTTTTCGCAAACAACATCGGCGCACCCCAAGGCGACACACTAGGTCGGATGAACCCCTTATATAAGAGTTCCTGAAGCTGCTCCTTCAATTCTTTCAACTCTGCTGGTTCCATACGGTAAGGTGGAATAGAAATAGGCTGAGTGTCGAGCACCAAGTCAATACCGAAATCAATATCCCTGTCAGGTGGCATGCCTGGCAGGTCTGCAGGAAATACGTTCGGAAAATCACGAGCTATAGGAACAGAATCAACAGATGGAGTCTCACTACTAACATCCCTCACAAAAGCAAGATAGGACTCACACCCTTTCTCAACCATACGCTGAGCCTTTAAATAAGAAATCACTCTGTTAGGCACATGCTCTATAGACCCTCTCCACTCAACTCTTGGAATTTCGGGCATAGTTAGGGTCACGGTCTTAGCGTGACAATCAAGGATAGCTTGACATGGTGATAACCAATCCATGCCCAGAATTACATCAAAATCAACCATACTGAGTAACATCAAGTCCACTCGGGTCTCCAGACCCCCAATAGATATAAGACATGTTCGATACACACGGTCCACAATAATAGTATCGCCCATCGAAGTCGAAACATGAATAGACGTAACTAAAGACTCATGGGGAATATTCAGAAAGTGGGGAAAATAAGATGAAACATATGAGTACGTGGAACCAGGGTCAAATAAAGCCAAAGCATCAGTGTGAAAAACCAAAATAGCACCTGTAATCACTGCATCATGCCTAGACGGAAGTGCATAAATACGTGGCTGGCCTCCACCTGCTTGACCTCCCCCTCTAGGACAGCCTCTAGCTGCCTGACAGCCACCCCTAGCTGCCTGGGTAGGTGGTGAAGTGACTGGGGATGGAGCTGAGGGCTGAACCCTCTGCTGAGATAAACTACTAGGACGACGGGGACACTGCCTCCACTCATGTCCGAACTCTCCACACTCATAACAACTACCTGGGGCTGGAGATGAAAACTAACGAGAACCTCTGCCACCATGATAACCATCAGACAAACCTCGCATAGAAGAACCCTGATAAGATGATGCTCGGGCGGAGCTCTGAGATGGAAGGGCACTAAAAGATTAACGTCTCTGATAAGAATTGCGAGGAACCTGCCCCGACGATACACCACTGTAAGTTGGGCGAGCTGACTGTGGAGGTCTAAATGGACGACCTCTGCTAGGCTGAAATTGCCCTCTGGGAGGAGCACCACTGAAGCTACCTGATCCCCGAGGCCTCTTAGCCTCCCTCTCCTCACGCTCCTGCCTGCGAACTGACTCAATGTCCCGAGCTATATCAACAACCTGGTCAAACGAGGCTCCAGACACCCTTTCTCTAGTCATCAAAATCCGAATCTGATACGTGAGACCATCCACAAATCTCCTGATACGCTCCCTGTTAGTGGGGACTAACTCCGAAACATGTCTGGCCAACTTAGAAAACCTCATCTCGTACTGAGTAACTGACAACTCTCCCTGGCGCAGCTGCTCAAACCACCTGCGTTGCTCCTCTCTGTGGGACTGAGGAACATATTTCTCCAAAAGATCGTGGAGAACTGCTTCCAGGTGAGCGGTGCTGAACCAACCAGTCTACGCCTCTCGAATGATTCCCACCAAGTAAAAGCAGCACCCGCAAATTGAAAATTAGACCTCACTGGTCTCTAAAATACCCGTAGTACGTAGTATCTTCTGGCACTTATCTAGAAACCCTTGTGCATCCTCACCCTATGTACCGCTGAAAGTCGGAGGCTGAAGTCTGTTGAACCTCTCCAACCTGCTCTGCTCATCCTCAGGCATAGCAGGGACCACATAGCCCTGAACCGGAGCAACTGGCTGATCTAGGGCTGCTCCCGGTGCCTGAATACCTCGTACAACTGGCTCAGGTGCCCGGGCAGCTGGAGTCTGATTGCCTCCCCCGGCCTAAGCTGCATTGGCAATAGTGGTCATAGCCACTGCCTGAGCTAAACTCGAACACACCATCAATATCTAGGCCAGGATCTCCTGAAGACCCGGAATAACAATAGGCACAGCAGGTGCCTGAGCCTGTCCCGCTGGAACAACGTCGGCGGGAACCTGATCCTGAACGATAGGGGGATCCTGTGGCACTGTCCCGGCTGCTGCACGGGCAGGTCCCCCAGCTCTACCACGGCCCCGACCCCTTGTGGGTCTGGATGGTGCCTGGTCACCCTGATCGGTATTGCGTGTCCTCACCATCTATGAGAGAATGAAACAACATAAGTTTAGATTTCAAGAATCAATAGATTGGCACGAAAGAGTTCAAAAAGATATAGATGTTTTCCTAAGATTTCTACAGCCTCTCGAAGATAAGTACAGACGTCTCTGTACCGATCCGCAAGACTCTACTGAACCTGCTCATGACCATTGAGTCTTGTGTAACCTAGAGCTCTGATACCAACTTGTCACGACCCCAAATCCTAACAGGCCGTGATGGCGCCTATCGTGAAACTAAGATAGCCAGCCATCTGTTTACTACGCATTTGTTCAATTATAAGAGTTCATAATTTAATAATAATCAGCAACCATATCATAGAAATAATTTATTTAAGTCTTCGCGTCTCAATAATAGTCTAACAACTCTAAGCAAAACCTCCCAAGACTGGAGTCAATAGTCATGAGCATCTAAGAATAAATAAATCTAACTCTACTAAAACTATAATATATGTCTTTTAATCAAACGCTAAAACTAAATAAGGAAGGGAAATGGAGAAACTGTGGACGCTGGACAGCTACCTCAAAATCCCGTGAACTGATGCTACGAGCAAGGACAGCTACTGCTCCGGATCGTCACCTGAATCTGTGCACAGAGTCACAGGGAGTAATGATGAGTATACCAACTCAGTAGTAATGAAAATAAATCACAGTCTGAGAATTATAAAACACACAGTACAGATACACAATTTCACAAACCAGTAAAACACCAAGTCACTATGTAGTATTCATCAAATAATAAGTTCGAAATCAGTTTCCAAAAATCCTTTGAAACAAGTGTAATATCAGTATATCTCAGTAAAATTATCAGTAAAAACCAGTTTGAAAACGAAGTAATTCATAGTTCGAAAACTTAGCAAAATCATAATAAATCTGCCCCTCGGGCTAAAAATCATTTCTCGTAACCATTGCCCATCAGGCATTCTCACAGTCACTCAGTATCAGCCCATCAGGCATCCTCACAGTCACTCAGCATAAGCCCCGCGGACATCACTCATTAGGTACCTGCGCTCACTGAGGGTGTGTACAGACTCCGGAGGGGCTCCTACAGCCCAAGCGCTATAACAAGCCACATCATGGCATAAATCACTCACAATATAGGCCCGCAACCTCACTCATATCATAGCATCCTCACCATATAGGCACGCAGCCTCACTCAGTCAGACACTCTCAATTTGCCCTTTAGGCCATAAACATATCGGGTTCTTGACCCAAAACAGTGTTTCATTTTTAAATAAATAGTATCAAAATACTCTGAGTGTCAAAATAATTTATCAGGAAAAGACTGAGTGGAAAATCATAAAACATCAATGATGAAAATATAGTAAACACAACCCCCAAGGGGAAAACAGATCGGTACTAGTCCCCAAACACGGCTTACAGCCCAAATCATATCATAATAAAATAATACCAATTAAACATAGGCTTAAAAGTCGGTTTAGCAACTCAATAGTCGCCTAAATAAGGAAGATATTTCCAAAGTTCCAACCTTCTCATTTCAAAACCTGTGAAAGGGTGCATAGTCCTGGGTTTCATACCCTCAGGACAGGATTTAAAGACATTACTTACCTCAAAACTAGCCCGGAAACTATTCCGCAACACGCTTGCCTCTCGTATCAACTTCTGAAGGCTCCAAATCTACCAAGTTCAGATTTTTATCGTCAATTTATGCTTAAGGAACAAATTCCAATCGAAAAATATCAAATTTAGCTCAAAAACCCGAAATTGGTCAAAACCCGACCTCTGGGCCCGCGTCCCGAAACTCAAAATTTTTTATACAAAACTGTTCTTCATCATCTCACGAGTCCGTACATATAAAGAACACTAAAATCGGAGTTCGTTTGACCCCTCAAACCAATCCCTAAATGTCTCATAAATCTCAAGCCCTAAACCCACCTTTTTCTACTGATTTTCTCGAATTAAATGCTGAGATTGTGTTCTATAATCACCCATAAACGAGTTTTAAGATCCAAAACACTTACCTCTATGAAGAACACTGATTTTCCTCTTCAAAAATTTCCCCCAAAGCTCTCTGTCCGTTCAAAAATTGTGTAAAAAGGGTCTAAGTCGCGGAGGGTTTATTTTATACTTTCTGCCCAGGAGTTCCGCACCTGCGCCCAATTTCATGCACCTGCGGTCCCACTAACCGCACCTGCGACTTTTTCTTAAACGACCTGACTCCGCACCTGCGACTCACATTCTGCAGATGCGGCTTCGCCGGTGCAGCCCCCTATCCGCATCTGCGACTTTTCCCTGGCTGGACAAATCTCGCCCCTGTGGAGCCTTCTTTCGCTCCTGCGGGCCCGCACCTGCGGCCAAACTTCTGCTGGTGCGGAAACCACTGTGATTTCACACCAGCAGCTTTTTGCTGCAAATTTCCAACTCCGAACTTTCCGTTAACCATCCGAAATCAATCCCGAGCCCCTCGGGACCCCAACCAAACATACTAATACGTCACATAACATCATTCAAGCTTAGTTTCACTCTCAAAACACCAAAACTAACATCAAAACACCAAAATTACATCGGATTCAAGCCTAAGAACTTTCAATTTTCTAAAATCCACCAACGATGCCGAAACTATCCAAAACAACTCCGATTGACTTGAAATTTTGCAGACACATCCAAAATGATATTACAAACCTGTTCCAACTGTCGGAATTCCATTCCGACCCTGATATCCTATTTTCCACTGCCGACCGGAAATCGCCAAAAATTAAATTTCGCCAATTCAAGCCTAATTCTACACCGGGCATCACAAAATTATTCTGAACACACTCCTAAGTCCCAAATCACCTAAGAAATCTATCTGAGTCATAGAATCCGCATTCCGAGGTTGTTTACCAATAAGTCAACTCTCAGTTGACTTTTTTCATTTTAAGGTTATCTTTAAAGGAACTCTCACTACAACCATTCGATTTCAAGCCTATCGACTCTAACACATTAGTAATAGAATACCCAACCTATGACAAGTCAATAACAACAATTATAATACAGGTTTTACGTAACGACGTACCGGGTCGTTACAATTATTTCAAATAGAGTAACCAATCAATAAATTCAAATTTTAAGATTCCAAAGGTTTTTTAGCTAGAAAGGTAGTTTATTTTGTCCTAATGCCACTTGACTTTTTGTGGTTATGTCACTTGTCTTAATATTATACTTTTTCCTCTCCTTATATATATATATATATATATATAAGTCTAAAACTTCATATGATGACCCAAAAAGTCATCTCTCATTTTTATAAGTTAAAACATGTGTTCCGAGGCCTTGAAAACCTCCTTTTATCTCTCCTCATTTTGCGAGTGCAGTCCGAACGTATATCCGGAAAGCTTTTATAAGAAAAACTGAGAAAAATGCAAATTTTGCTTTTAAAAATAAATTTAAGTTGACGTCGGTCAACATTTTGGGTAAATGGACTCGGACACGTGATTCGACGGTCCCGGAGGGTCCGTAGGAAAATATAGGACGAAATTGAATTTCGAGATCCCAAGCCCGAGAAATGAATTTTTGAAAGAAATTGTTTTACTGAAAATATAAAAGTTTTTGGAAATTTGGTTATATTTGAACTTTATGGTATCGGGCCCGTATTTTGGTTCGGAGCCCGGTACAGGATCAATATGATATTTGAGTTGTGTCTGTAAAATTTGGTAAGAAACGGAGGTCATTTGACGTGATTCGGACCCGTAGTTGTGAAATTTGAAACTTTGAAAGTTCTTGAAGTTTTCTTTGATTTTTATGCTAAATTCATTATTTAAGATGTTATTTTGGCGATTTGATCGCACGAGTGAGTCCGTAGGATGTTTTTAGGGTAGTGTACATGTTTGGTTTGGAGCCCCGAGGGCTCGGGTGAGTTTCGGATACGCATCGGGGTGTTTCGGACTTAGGAAATCTGGTGTAAGTTACTGTATCTGGTGTGCGCATTTTTGTTCTATGCAAACGCATGTCTTTCCATGCGATTGCGAAGAGTAAATGGGGAAGGGGCAGATTTTTGCTCTATGCGAATGTGGCCAGGGGCTCGCGAACGCAGTGCCTTAGGGGGAGCTGGGGGNACGCGGACATTGGCACGCGAACGCAAAGGGCAGGGGAGTGGAAGCCTATGCGAACGCATAGTGTGGGTCGCGATCGCATAGCATACCCGTGCAGTGTTTTTTTTTTTAAACAGTAGCAAAACGGGAAATAGCCATAATTTCATATCTCCTTCCATAGAATCCGACCTTGGGCAATTTTTGAAGAGGGATTTCATCACCAAATCATAGGTTCGTGTTCTTAATCTCATTTTCTTCATTTTCCATTAACACCCATTAGATTTCTAGACCTAAATCATGTTCTTAAGGGTAGAAAATTGGGGATTTGGGTAGAGTTAGGGCTTTTTGAATAATTTGAATTTAGACCTTGTTGTGGGGTCTGATTTCGGAACTAATTTTATATTCAGGAACGTGGGTGAATGGGTGATCGGATTTTAGTCCGAACCTTGTGTTTTGACCAAGCGGGTCCGGGGTCGATTTTTGACTTTTTGGGAAGAATGATATAAAACCTATAATTAAGCGTTGGGATTGAATTGTTTAGAATTTATTGATGTTGTTAAGTTAAATATGTATAGATACAAGTGAATTGGAGTCAAATTCAAAAGGGAAAGCGGTAATCGAGGCTTGAGTTTGGTCGTGGAATTCGAGGTAAGTGTTTGGCTTAACCTTAGCTTGAGGGAATAAGTGTTGTGTCCTATTTGCTATGTGTAAGTAACATGTTCAACGTATATGTGAGGTGACGAGTACCTATACGTTGGTCTCAAGCATGCCCGTGAGTCGAATATTGTGATTTATGTGGTTTTTCGTAAGTAATATTTGAGTTTCACTTTATAGTTATCCATGTTGGTGGAAATTCCTTGATATTGAATAGTGTTGAGTAATAGTTTCAGTTGAAGATTTTTATGTGAAGTATGTACTAAGTGAGATTGGATATAGTTGTTTTCCCTTGTCGGGATGGTATTGATTCCATTGTTGGCTCCCTTGCCGGGACGTTATGGTTTTATTCTGTTTACTCCGTTATTTTTCCTTGTTGGATTGTTGTCATTTGATGTGTTTGGGTGAGGAAGAGTGTAAAAGCACGAAGGGTGATGTCGTGCGTGAGATTTTGAGTGAATTTTAATGCACGAAGGGTGATGATGTGTCGATATTGTGATTTTAATATCATGAAGGGTGATGTCGTGCCATGACTGAGAGATAATGCATGAAGGATAATGCAGTGCCATGATATTGTGAGCTAAAAGCACGAAGGGTGATGTCGTGCTGAATATATTGATTCTGATGGTGAGGATGAGAGTAAAAGCACGAAGGGTGATGTCGTGCACTTATTTTCGTATTCCTATTATGTTGCTTAAATTGATATCTAAATTGTGCCTTACCTCGTTATTTCCATTATTTGATATTTCCTCCCCTCAGCATGCTCCCCTTTTCCTTTATGCTTAACTGCTTATTTCTCGTTGTATTAATTTTCTCCGTATACCATTAAACTGCACAGGTTAGTTTTGGTTGTCATGTCCTAGCCTCGTCACTACTTCGCCGAGGTTAGGCTCGGCACTTACTCAGTACATGGGGTTGGTTGTACTGATGCTACACTCTGCACTTTCGTGCAGATCCCGATGCAGGACCCTACGGACCATAGATCGAGGTTGTTGCCTTCAGTCCAGTGGAGACCCTGAGGTAGACCTGCAGGCGTCCGTAGGCCTTGGCATCCCCTCCTACTCCTTTTGTATTTTGTTCTAGTTATTTCAGAAACAGATGTACTAATTTCATCCAGACCTTTATATGTATTATTCATAGACAGTCAGTGAGGTTGTGACTCAAAAATTCTGGGATTGTTTTTTTTTTAAATTTCGTAAAGGCATTAAATTGAGTTATATACCTTGCCTCATTTTGTACTTTTATTTATGTTAGTGTTGTATTTCACATGTTATTAGATAATACTAAAGGAATAAGGTAAATTAAATATTCAGGTTGGCTTGCCTAGCGGGTTCAACGTTAGGCGCCATCACGGTCCCTACGGTGGGAAATTCGGGTCGTGATAAGTTGGTATCACAGCAATAGGTTGCTTAGGTCTCACAATTCACGGACAAGATTAGTAGAGTCTGAGGGATCGGTATGGAGACGTCTGTGCTTATCCCCTTGAGGCTGCAGAGTTTAGGAATAACTTCACATCTATTCTTCTCTATCGTGTGATTTGAATTCTAAATGCTAACTAAATATCTATTCTATTCTTTCGCAGATGGCGAGAACACGTGCTTCTTCATCTACTGATCAACAGCCCGAGCCTCTAGTTGCAATTCCTACGAAGGGCCGAGGATGAGGCCGTGCTAGAGGACGAGGCCGAGGCCGTGCTAGAGGACGAGGCAGGGGCAGGGGCAGATCTCATCCCATAGCAGCAGCCCCAGTGGCGGAGCCTCAGGTAGAGTTTGTTGATGAGGTCCTGCCCAGACAGTCCCGGTTGAGCCAGCTCAGGTTCCCGAGGGGTTCATTGCCACCCCAGTACTCCAGGATGTTATGGTCCGTCTAGTGGGCCTCATGGAGAGTGTCGCTCAGGCAGGTTTGCTTCCTGCAGCACCAGCCGTCTCTCAGGCTGGGGGAGGAGCCTAGACTCTCGCTACTCGCACTCCAGAGCAGTTGGCTTCTCAGTTTCAGACCCCAGTAGCTCAGCCAGCCGGGGTAGTTCAGCGGGGTATTGTGGCCAAGACCAGTGATGGAGCAGCTATGTCTGCTGATGCTTTGTGGAGGTTGGATAGGTTCACCAAGCTTTTCACTACTACTTATAGCGGTGCATCTTCAGAGGATCCCCAGGACTATTTGGATAGTTGTCATGAGGTTCTACGGAACATGGGGATAGTGGAGACCAATGGGGTTGACTTTGCTACCTTTCGTCTGTCAGGTCCCGCCAAGACTTGGTGGAGAGATTACTGTTTGTCCATACCAGTTGGATCACCGGCCTTGACTTGGTCCCAGTTCACTCAGCTATTTCTGGAGAAGTTTTTTCCTATCACTCAGAGAGAGGATCTTCGGAGGCAGCTTGAGCATCGCCAGCAGGGCTCTATGACCGTCATTCAGTACGAGACCAGATTTGTTACCTTGGCCCGACATGCTATTATGATACTTCCCACCGAGCGAGAGAGGATGAGGAGATTTATTAAGGGATTAGCTCAGCCGATCAGATTGCAGATGGCCAAGGAGTTGAGATGGTTCTATTGCAGGGGGGTGGTCAGGGGTGTGACAAGAGACCCCGTCAGTTTGGCAGGCTCAATGGTGCCTCATCTGGAGGTAGGGATTCTTTTGGTAGGGGCCATCCTCCTAGGCCGTTTTATTCGGCACTTCAGGTTTCTCGCAGTGCTCCAGATGGTCGTGGTTCTCATATGCAGTATCAGTTTCCCTATAGTGCACCATCAGCTCCTAACAGTGCACCGCCGATTCAGGGTTTTTAGGGTGGTTACTCAGGTCGTTAGGGTCAGTTTCAGGGTCTGCAGCCGAGGTCCTGTTATACTTGTGGTGATTAGAGGCGCATTGCTAGATATATCCCTTGAGCCTCGAGCAGTTCTCAGCACCAGGGTTCTCGTGCCATGGTTCCAATACCAGGTGTTCCATCGCCCGCTTAGCCAGCTAGAGGTGGGGGTCAAGGGTTAGAGGTGGAGGTCAGGCCGTTAGAGGTGGAGGCCAGGCCGCTAGAGGTAGAGGTCAGCTAGTAGGAGGTCGTCCAAGGGATGTAGTTCAAACTGGTGGGGCCCAGCCCCAATGTTATGCTATTCCAGCCAGACCTGAGGCTGAGGCCTCCGATGCGGTTATCACAGGTATGGTTTCAGTTTGCAGTAGGGATGCTTAAATTTTATTTGATCTAGGGTCCACGCATTCCTATATGTCATCTTATTTTGCTCATTATTTGGTTATTCCTCATGATTCTCTGAGTACTCTTGTATATGTGTCTATACCAGTAGGTGATTCTATTATGGTATATCGTGTCTACCGTATGTGTGTAGTGGTTATTGGTGGTCTTGAGACCAGTGTAGATCTTCTGCTCCTTGATATGGTATTTTGACGTTATCTTGGGGATGGATTGACTGTCACCTTATCATGCCATAGTGGACTGTCATGCCAAGACCGTGACATTAGCATTGCCGGGGTTGCCTCGACTAGAGTAGAGAGGGACTCCTGGCCATTCTTCCATCATGGTTATCTCATATATGAAGGTTCCGCGCATGGTCGAGAAGGGGTGTTTGGCCTATTTGGCTTATGTTCGTGATTCTAGTGTCGAGGTTCCTTCTATGGAGTTTGTGCCCATTGTACGTGAGTTTCCAAAGGTGTTTCCTGCAGACCTGCCGGGTATGACACCCGACAGGGATATTGACTTTTGCATTGATTTGGTTCCAGGCACTCAGCCCATTTCTATTCCGCCATATCGTATGGCCCCGCTAGAGTTGAAGGAACAGTTGTAGGATTTTCTTGGACAGTTGCAGATTTGGCTCCGGGCACTCAACCCTCGTGCCCAACTCACGTTGAACTGCCCTCCAGAAATGCGAGGTAAATTGCGTACCTCGGTCGGAAATATTAGACACGGGCACACCATGAAGACGAACAATATCCCTAATGTAGATCTCTACTAATCTCTCCGAAGAATAAGAAACTGCCACAGGAATGAAATGCACTGACTTGGTCAGCCTATCCACAATGACCCATACTGCATCGAACTTCCTCTGAGTCCGTGGTAGTCCAACAACGAAATCCATGGTATACTCTTCCACTTCCACTCAGGAATCTCAATCTGTTGCATCAATCCACCAGGTCTCTGATGCTCGTACTTTACCTGCTGAATATTCAAGCACCAAGCTACATATGCCACAATATCCTTCTTCATCCTCCTCCACCAATAATGTTGCCGCAAATCCTGGTACATCTTTGCAGCGCCCGGATGGATAGAATACCGGGGACTATGAGCCTCTTCTAATATCAACTCACGAAGTCCATCCATATTGGGTACACAAATACGACCCTGCATCTGTAAAAACCCATCATCGCCAACAGTAACCTGCTTGGAACCATCGTGCCGCACCGTGTCCCTAAGGACACACAAATAAGGATCATCATATTATTGATCTCGGATACGATCAAATAATGAAGAACGAGCAACTGTATAAGCTAGAATATGTCCGGGCTCGGAAACATCCAATCTCATGAACCGATTCGCTAAAGCTTGAACATCCAAGGCAAACAGTCTCTCCCTGACCGGAATATATGCCAGACTACCCATACTGGCTGATTTCCTACTAAAGGCATCGGCCACCACATTGGCCTTCGGGACCGTCAAATCTCGAGTCCGGGACCGTTTACCCAAAATGTTGACCGAAGCCAACTTAAATTTAATTTTAAAGACATAATTAGCATTTTTCTCAATTTTTCATACAAAAGCCTCCCGAATATACGCTCGGGCTGCGCATGCAAAACGAGGTGAGATAAAAGAATGTTTCAAGGCCTCGGAACTCTGTTTTGACTTTTAAAACAAGGGATGACCTTCTGGGTCATCACATTCTCCACCTCTAAAATAAACGTTCGTCCTCGAACGGACTTAGAAAGGTACCTGAATCGGGGAAAAGGTGGGGATACCGGCTCCGCATATCGGACTCGACTCCCAGGTAGCTGCCTCGGCAAGCTGACCTCTCCATTGAACACGAACCGAAGGATAACTCTTTGATCTCAACTGACGAATCTTTCGGTCTAATATGGCTATCGGCTCCTCCTCATAGGTCAAATCCTTGTCCAACTAGACACTGCTGAAGTCTAACACATGGGCTGGATCGTCGTGATACTTTCGAAGCATAGACACATGAAACATTGGATGCACAGCTGATAAATTCGGTGGCAACGCAAGTCTGTAAGCCACCTCTCCCACTCTATCAAGGATCTCAAAAGTACCAATGTACCTAGGTCTTAGCTTGCCCTTCTTCCCAAATCTCATCACGCCCTTCATGGGCGACACCCGAAGCAACACCCACTCTCCGACCATGAATGCCACATCACGAACTCGGCGGTCAGCATAACTCTTCTACCTGGACTGAGCTGTATGAAGTCTATCCTGAATGATCTTAACCTTATCCAAGGCATCCTGCACTAAGTCCGTACCCAACAACCGAGCCTCTCCCGGCTCAAACCATCCCACTGGCGACCGACATCGTCTACCATATAATACCTCATAAGGAGCCATCTGAATACTCGACTAATAGTTGTTGTTGTAGGAAAACTCATCTAATGGCGAGAACTGATCCCAAGAACCTCCAAAATCAATGACACATGCTCGTAGAATATCCTCCAAAATCTGAATAGCACGCTTGGACTGTCCGTCTGTCTCAGGATGAAATGTTGTGCTCAACTCAACTCTCATGCCCAACTCACGCTGAACTGTCCTCCAGAAATACGAGGTAAACTGCGTACCTCGGTCAGAAATAATAGACACGGGCACACCATGAATACGAACAATCTCCCTAATGTAGATCTCCGCCAATCTCTCCGAAGAATATGAAACTGCCACAGGAATGAAATGCGCTGACTTGGTTAGCCTATCCACAATAACCCATACTGCATCGAACTTCCTCTGAGTCCGTGGGAGACCAACAACGAAATCCATGGTGATACGCTCCCACTTCCACTCATGAATCTCAATATGCTGAAGCAATCCACCAGGCCTCTGATACTCATACTTAACCTGCTGACAATTCAAACACCGAGCTACATATGCCACAATATCCTTCTTCATACTCCTCCACCAATAGTGTTGTCGCAAATCCTGATACATCTTTACGGCGCCCGAATGAATGGAGTACCGGGAACTATGGGCCTCCTCTAAAATCAACTCACGAAGTCCATCCACATTGGACACACAAATACGACCTTGTATCCGTAAAACTCCATCATCACCAATAGTAACCTGCTTGGCACCGCCGTGCCGCACCGTGTCCCTAAGGACACACAAATGAGGATCATCATACTGCCGATCTCGAATATGATCACATAATTAAGAGCAAGCAAATGTATAAGCTAGAACACGACCGGTCTCAGAAACATCCATTCTCATGAATCGTTTGGCTAAGGCTTGAACATCCAAAGCAAGCGGTCTCTCCCCGGCCGGAATATATGCAAGACTACCCATACTGGATGACTTCCTACTCAAAGCATCGACCATCACATTGGCCTTCCCCGGATAATATAAGATGGTGATGTCATAGTCTTTCAACAGCTCCAACAACCTCCTCTGCCTCAAATTCAACTCCCTCTACTTGAACAAATATTGCAAAATCTTATGATCCCTGAACACCTCACATGACACGCCATACAGATAATGCCTCCAAATATTCAATGCGTGAACAATGGCTGCTAGCTCCAAATCATGAACTGGAAATTCTTCTCGTGGATCTTCAACTGATGCGAAGCATATGCAATAACCTTGCCATCCTGCATCAACACTGCACCAAGTCCAACCCGAGATGCATCACAATACACAGTATATGGCCCTGAACCTGTGGGCAAAACCAACACTGGCGCCGTAGTCAAAGCTGCCTTGAGCTTCTGGAAGCTTGCCTCACACTCCTCTGACCACCTGAACTGGGCACCCTTCTGAGTCAACCTGGTCATTGGGGCTGCAATAGACAAAAACCCCTCCACAAACCAACGGTAATAGCCCGCCAAACCTAAGAAACTCCGGATCTCTGCAGCTGATGTGGGTCTAGGCCAATCCTTGACCGCTGAAATCTTCTTAGGATCCACCTGAATACCCTCTGCTGATAAAAAATGACCCAAAAAAATGCAACCGAACCCAACCAAAACTCATATTTCGAAAACTTAGCATATAACTGACTGTCCTTCAGAGTCTGGAAGGTGCTGCTCATGCTCCTCCCGGCTGCGGGAATAGATAAGAATATCATCAATGAAGACAATCACGAAGGAATCCAATTAAGGCCTGAACACTCGGTTCATCAAGTCCATGAAAGCTGTTGGGGAATTTGTCAACCCGAATGACATCACTAAGAACCCATAATGCCCATACCGAGTGCAAAAAGTTGTCTTAGCGACATAGGATGCCCTAATCCTCAACTGGTGGTAGCCAGATCTCAAATCAATCTTCGAAAATACTTTGGCACCCTGAAGATGATCAAACAAATCATCAATCCTCGGCAATGGATACTTATTCTTGATGGTAACCTTGTTCAATTGCCGATAATCTATGCACATTTTCATCGATCTGTCCTTCTTCTTAACGAACAACAACGGCGCACCCCAAGGCGAGACACTAGGCCTAATAAAGCCTTTATCAAGCAAATCCTGCAATTGTTCCTTCAACTCCTTCAACTCTGGCGGAGCCATACGATACGGCGGAATAGAAATGGGCTGAGTGCCCAGAGCCAAATCAATGCAAAAGTCAATATCCCTGTCAGGTGGCATGCCCGGCAGGTCTGCAGGAAATACATCTGGAAACTCACGAACTATGGGCACAGACTCCATAGAAGGAACCTCGGCACTAGAATTACGAACATAAGCCAAATAGGCCAAACACCCCTTCTCGACCATGCACCGAGCCTTCATATATGAGATAACCCTACTGGAAGAATGACCAGGAGTCCCTCTCCACTCCAGTTGAGGCAAACCCAGCAATGCTAAGGTCACAGTCTTGGCATGACAGTCCCGGATGGCATGATAAGGCGACAGCCAATCCATCCCCAAAATAACATCAAAATCTACCATATCAAGGAGTAGAAGATCTACACTGGTCTCAAGACCACCAATAACCACTACACACGAACAGTAGACACGATCTATCATAATAGAATCACCCACCGGTATAGACACGTATACAGGACTACTCAGAGAATCACGAGGCATAACCAAATAAGGAGCAAAGTAAGATGACACATAGGAATATGTGGAACCTGGATCAAATAAAGCCGAAGCATCCCTGCTGCAAACTAAAACCATACCTGTGATAACCACATTGGAGGCCTCTGTCTCAAGTCTGGTTGGAATAGCATAACATTGGGGCTAGGTCTCACCAGTCTGAACTACAACCCTGGGACGACCTCCTACTGCCTGACCTCTACCTTTAGCGGTCTGGCCTCCACCTCTAACGTCCTGACCGCCACCTCTAACACCTCGACCCCCACCTCTGGCTGACTGAGCGAGTGGTGGAATACCTAGTGCGGGAACCATGGCACGAGAACCCTGGTGCTGAGAAATGCTCGAGGCTCGAGGGAAAAATCTAGAAATGTGCCCCGGACCACCACAAGTATAACAAGATCTCGGGTGCTGAGACTACTGGCCCTGAAACTGACCCTGACGACCTGAGTAACCACCCTGAAAACTCTAGAGCAGCGATGCACTGATAGGAGCTGGTGGTGCACTGTAGGGCAACAGATCAGAATACTGCATGTGGGAACCATGGCCACCTGAAGCACTGCGAGAAACCTGAAGTGCTGACTAAAACGGCCTAAGAGGATGACCCCTACCAAAAGAATCCCTACCTCCAGATGAGACACCACTGAACCGGCCAAATGACGAGGCCTCTTGTCAAACCCCTGACCACCCGCATGTGATAGAGCCATCTTGACTCGTCTGGCCCCATTGGCTGCATCCTGAAAAGAAATATCACTCCTTACCTCTCTAGCCATCTGCAATCTGATTGGCTTAGCTAGTCCCTCAATAAACCTCCTCACCCTCTCTCAGTCGGTGGGAAGTATCATAATAGCATATGCCAAGGTAATGAATCTGGTCTCATACTGAGTGACGGTCATAGAACCCTGCTGGAGATGCTCAAACTACCTCCTATAATCCTCTCTCTGAGTAATAGGGAGAAACTTCTCTAGAAACAAATCGGAGAACTGGGCCCAAGTCAAAGGCGGTGATCCAGCTGATCTAGTCAAACAATAATCTCTCCACCAGGTCTTGGTGAGACCTAACAGACGAAAAGTATCAAAGTCGACCCCATTGGTCTCCACTATCCCCATGTTCTGTAGAACCTCGTGGCAGCTATACAAATAGTCCTGGGGATCCTCTGAAGATGCACCGCTATAAGTAGTAGTAAACAGCTTGGTGAACCGGTCCAACCTCCACAAAGCATCTGCAGACATAGCTGCTCCATCACGGGTCTGAGACACAATACCCGACTGAACTACCCCAGTTGGCTGAGCTACTGGACTCTGAAACTGAGAAGCCAACTGCTCCGGAGTGCGAGTAGCAGGAGTCTGGGCTCCTCCCCCAGCCTGAGAGACGGTTGGTGCTGAAGGAAGTAAACCTGCATGAGCGACACTCTCCATGAGGCCCACTAGATGGACCAGAGCATCCTAGAGTACCGGGGTGGCAGTGAACCCCTTGGGAACCTGAGTTGGTCCAACTGAGACTAACTGGGCAGGAACCTCATCAGCAAACTCTACCTGAGGCTCCATTACTGGGGTTGCTGCTCTAGGCTGAGCTGTGCCTCTACCTCGGCCTCTAGCACGGCCTCAGCGTCTCGTAGGAGCTGCAATTGGATACTCGGGCTGCTGATCAGTGGATGAAGAAGCATGTGTTCTCGCCATCTGCGAGAGAATAGAGTAAAATTAAGTTAGCATTGAGAATCCAAATCGCACGACAGAGAAGAATAGATGTGAAGTCATTCCTAAACTCTGTAGCCTCTAGGGGGATAAGCACAGACGTCTCTGTACCGATCCCTCAGTAACTACTAATCTTGTCCGTGGATTGTGAGACCTAAGCAACCTAGTGCTCTGATACCAACATGTCACGACCTGAATTTCCCACTGTCGGGACCGTGATGGCGCCTAACATTGAACCCTCTAGGCAAGCCAACATTTCTGATTAATTACCTTATTCCTTTATCTTTAACAGTTTACCAGACTTTCTTTTTATAATAAAATCACGAAAATTAAAATACAAGATGACATGATTCAATAGTTTGATATAATACTAATACGAAATCCAAAACCAAAGTACTCCCAGAACAAGTGTCACAATCTCACGGACTTCTAGGAATACTACAAATAGGAGTCTGAACAAAATAAATACATCTGTCTCAGAAGTAAATAAGAACAGAACAGAAATGAAATAGGAGGGGACGCCAAGGCCTACAGACGTCTGCAGAACTACCTCAGAGTCTCCGCTGAACTGAAGGCAACAACCCTGATCTAAGGTCTGAAGAATCCAGTACCGGGATCTACACAAAAGTGCAGAGTGTAGCATCGGTACAATCGACCCCATGTACTGAGTAAGTGTCGAGCCTAACCTCGGCGAAGTAGTGACGAGGCTAGGACACGACAACCAAATAAACTTGTGCAGTTTAGTCATATACGAAGAAAATAATAACCACAAGAATTAAGCTGCTAAAATACAAGGAAATAGGAACATGCTGAGGGGAGGAATATCAAATAAAGGAAGTAACGAAGTAAAGAAACAAAAACAAGTGCACGGCATCACACTTCGTGCTTTTACTCTCATCCTCACCAAATAATAAACAAAATGCACGGCATCACCCTTCGTGCTTTTACTCTCATCCTCACAATAAATCAATAGAAATGGCATGGCATCACCCTCCGTGCTTCTAATATCATAATACGGCGCGGCATCACCCTTCGTGCTTCCACTCTCATCCTCACCATAAATCAATAGAAAACGGCACGGCATCACCCTTCGTGCTTTATACTCTTCCTCACCCAAACAAATCAATAACAACAATCCGGCAAGGAAATAAACAATACAAACAACAATAATAAATTCATAACATCCTGGCAAGGGAGCCAACAGTAGAATCAATATCATCCCGGCAAGGGAAACAACTATAACAATTCTCACTTAGTTACTTAACTTCACGTAGTAATTCTTAACTTGAACCAATACTCAACAATGATCAATACCAAAGAATACCACCAACATGAATAATTATCAAATTAAACTCAAGTAATGTTCGATGAAAAATCATGTAAGTCACAATATTCGACTCACGACATGCTTGACGCCAACGTATAGATACTCGTCACCACACCTATACGTTGCACATTATACTAACACGTAGCAAATAAGGCACAATACCTATTCCCTCAAGCTAAGGTTAAGTTAAACGCTTACCTCGAATTCCACGACCAAACTCAAGCCTCGATTACCACTTTCCCTTTTGAATTTGACTCCAATTCACTTGTATCTAGACATAAACTTAATAACATCAATAAATGCTAAATAATTCAACCCCAATGCTTAATTATATTTTTCTATCATTCTTCTCAAAAATTCAAAAATCAAACCCGGGCCCGCTTGGTCAAAATACGAGGTTCAGACCAAAACCCAATCACCCATACACCCACGAGCCCGAATATATAATTAGTTTCGGAATCCGACCTCAAATCGAGGTCTAAATTCCCAAATTTGAAAAATCTTTAATTCTCCTAAAATCCCTACTTTCTACCCTTCAAGAACAAGATCTAGGCCTAAAAATCTAGTGGGTGTTAATGGAAAATGAAGAAAATGACATTAAGAACACGAACCTATGATTTGGTGAAGAAATCCCTCTTCAAAAATCGCCCAAGGTCGGATTCTATGGAAAGAGATATGAAATTATGGCATATTGCCATTTTGGCTACTGTTTTTAAAGACTGGACAGTTACTCTATGTGTTCGCGTGCCTTTGGCTGCGTTCGCATAGGCTTAATCCCCCAGGCCTACGTTTTCGCGAGCCATTGGCCGCGTTCGCACAACATTAAGGCTACCCATCCCCCAGCTCCCCTCCTACTCTATGAGTTCGCGAAGGTTGGACGCGTTCGCATAGAGCAACCTACCCAAAGCTCCGCGTTCGCGTCCCAGCCAGTGCGTTCGCATAGAACAAATACTTCCCCTTCCCCGTTTACCCTCCGCGTTCGCGTGGGTTACCACGCGTTCGCATAAAACAAACACCTGGACATCAGGAAACAACAATAACACCAGATTTTTATAAGTCCAACAACACTCTGACTCCTATCTGAAACTCACCTGAGCCCTCGGGGCTCCAAACCAAACATGTACACAACCTTAAAAACATCCTACAAACTTACTTATGCGATCAAATCGCCAAAATAACATCTTAAACAACGAATTTAGCATAGAAATCAAAGAAAAATATCAAAAGTTTCAAAGTTTCAAATTTCACAACTACGGGTCCGAATCACATCAAATGACCTCCGTTTCTTACCAAATTTTACAGGCACAACTCAAATATCATATTAAACTTGTACCGGACTCCGGAACCAAAATACTGGCCCGATACCATCAATTTCAAATAAAATCAAATTTCCAAAAACTCTTATAATTTCAATTAAACAATTTCTTTCAAAAATTTATTTCTCGGGCTTGGGACCTCGGAATTCAATTCCGGGCATACGCCCAAGTCCCATATTTTCCTACGGACCTTCCGGGATCGTCAAAGCTCGGGTCTGGGTTCGTTTACCCAAAATATTGAGCGAAGTCAACTAAAATTCAATTTTAAAGACATAATTAGCATTTTTCTCAATTTTTCATACAAAAACCTCCCAGATATACGCTCGGGCTGCGCGCGCAAAACAAGGTGAGATAAAATGAGGTTTTCAAGGCCTCAAAACTCTGTTTTGACTTTTAAAACAAGGGATGACCTTCTGGGTCATCACAACTATAAATATCATAAAATTACCTCTATACCCCTCTTTTCGTACATTCCTTTCTACTGTAATACTTATTTGATTTGTTTTCAAATTTTATAGTTTATCAAAAATTTAAATAATGTAATATTGTTTTACTAAATTATAATTTTGAATTCATCAGAAGTATAAAGAGATAAGCATTATGATCTAATATATCATATAATTTGAATGTGAATTTCTTTTATATATTTTTTCGTTTTTATTATAGCTAATTATAAGATATCAATATTTATTCATTAAAATAGAGTAACCAACCAATTAATTCAAAATTTAAAATTCAAAAGTCTTTTTAGTTAAAAAGGTAGTTTATTTGTCCTAATGCCACTTGGCTTTTTGTGGTTATGCCACTTGTCTTAATATTATGCTTTTGCCTGTCCTTTTATTATATATAGATGTAATTTTTTCTTTTTAAATTTAAAATGGTTTATCTTTTAAAGTGAAAGAGTACATATATTTTAAAATTATTTAATGAGTTATAATTGAGGAAATATGAAATTTGAAGTAAATAAAGCTCTTTTCTTTAGAATTCTTTTACGGTCTTCATGGTTAAAAAGTATGTGATCGTTTTTTGAACGAGTTTAAGTGTTTCCCGATTGGAATAGAAGTATCCTACACGTTTAGGGTTTGTCCTAAACATATAAATAGACCCCAAACACACAACTTGAGAGATTCGGAAGGCATACGAAGGATTCGAAGAGAGAAAACATGTGAAGTGACAAAACATTGATTTTTACATCTTTTATTCATTACTTTGTAGTTCAATTATGCAATTTCTTTTGGGTGTGATTCTTATGAACATGAGTAGCTAAATTCTTTAATCTAGGGTTTTGGTAGAACCCGTTGGGGATGAATTTGTTGTGATATTAATATAGTTTGGTTGATTAATCTCTATTTGTTCAACTACGTTCTTGTTGTAGTTGATTGAAAGGGCCCTCAATTAGTTGTTCCTATTTATTATGTATCTACTTGAGAGAGAGTGCATATTTAGGTAGTTGTTTGAACAACATCACTCCCGGAGTATAGACGAAAGTCATAACCGAGGGTTTAGA